>JAZGTK010005423.1:0-22478 GCA_036877625.1 Ambastaia sidthimunki
TGCAAAATATAAATAGTCATTTTTAGCAGTTTATATATGTACCAGGAACCGGAAAACCACTCTGGAACATGTTGTTTATGTCCTTTTAGAAGACTAGAAGACTCTTGCGTTGTAACCCTTTATGTACGTTTTTTTTCAGACAACACTCCCTTGAGAGGCGGCCATGTTGGATTCTGTGGTTCCGATCAGCTGCAGCGTCTTGTCCAAAATGACTATGAGGTAACGCATTACATCACCTTCCCTGCCTCATTTCCTGTTCAGTCCTGTACTGTGTGTCTCCACATACCAAAAGCATTCATTAGTCTGCAGAGAATCCTGAAATTAGATGTTCAAAGCTTCCTTGTAAGATCTGCGGTCGAGATGGCCGACATTAAGAGTTAATTGAATGACTTAAAGACAATCTGTCTATTGTTTCAGAGTCTGTTTATATCAGATAACGTCACGCTATATTTTAAGCGTGACACTTTGTTTCCAGTTTCTCGGGTGGCAAAATTGAATAAACAGATGTCCAGATCTCCACTCAAGGTTGTAGGAATGAAAAATCTCTGTCTTGTGACCTATAACAGATTCCAGTCTCAAGGGGGAAGCGAAAGGTCGACCAGTCCAAAACCAGCTGTCTTTTGCATCTCCACGCCGATTATCGCTTCTATAAACGATTCGGAAGTGTCGAAGCGGTGGTGGCTCAGGTGAGGTCCCGAGAGTCGCCAAAAACGTTCATTCAACCCGATTCAGCCTCATGTGACTGATGATGTCACGCCCGGTGATGATCATAATATTTACCCCCAGTCTCCCCAAGTTGATGCACAGCATGTTCTCTGCTCACTCCCACTGGGGAATTCTGGGAAATCGTGGCTTTGTTTCTCACTACTGGACCGTCGCCAATTTCTATACCATGGCTGTGTAAATGCAAAGGTTTCAAAAACATTTTCCAGCAAACCTTAATGTTACGTAACATTTGTGTGTTGAAGATAAAAGGCAGGTTTAACACACGTTAGAGTAGCTGTTTATGTGATGAGCTTTCCAGCTGTGTTCACGGGACCTGGGCGTGTTTCCACGTCTGAGGTCTCTGTACCATTATTTTGGGGTAGTTCCTACTTTCTGGATATTAGTTTTTTTTTAAATAGTTACGCAATGTTTTTGTTTTCTTTTCCACAGCTGGTTAGTAGTTGTTGTTTTACTAAATGACTTCACGTAACATGTTCCTCAGTGTCTCTGGCAACAGAAGAACTGACAAACACTTTTATAGTGTTTTCAGATAATGCCTGTTTTTTTTTTTTTTACCTTTTATTGGTTCTTTTGCTTTTTCCTAAGTTGGGGTGAAAACTTTATTGTGGTGTTTTTGTTCCCTATTTGTGTCACTGAATTTTAATACCATTAAATAATATTATTGTTAGATTTTGTACATTTTTAAAAGTGCTTAAAGGTGGTCGGAAAAGCATAATGAATGAAGAATCATTTAACAAATAGCTTATTTGACACGACATACTGAATAAAAAAGGAGAATATATGTAATTTTATAAATGACAGTCTTTGTCCAGTAATCACAGCTGCTAAGTGTTACTGTGTTGGTATTGGCTGGTTCATTGTAACAGACGCTGGTCAGATAGCTGCTCTGTGGCCTCTCCACTGTGTGCAACTGACCCCAGAACAGTTGTGCCACTTTCTGCTGACAGTGACTGAAGCAAGAGACTGTCTGGAGAATTGAGCCCTAATGCATGAAACTCTTACAAGTGAAGCAAGTCTTGATGAAGTAATCTGAGAACTGTGACAAAATGCAGCTAATGCATCTATCTGTCTGTCTGTCCCTCTCTCTCTGTCTGTCTCTTTCTATCTATCTATCTGTCTGTCTGTCTGTCTCTGTCTGTCTCTCTCTGTCTGTCTTTCTGTCCTTTTTGCCTGTCTAACTTTTTATCTGTTTGTGTGTCTGTCCGTCTGTTTGTCCGCCTGTCTGTCTGTCTGTCAAAAATGTGTAGTTACTCTGTCTTGACAACTTACCTGATCTACAAAACAATGTAATCATAATCACATTTTTTACAGATCGCCTCCTACATGAAAGCAGTCAATTACGTTTATAATCAAGCTGACTTTGAAGACATTGAGCTGGTCAACTTCAGAGTCAAATCCCTCACTGTAAGTCATCTGCTCATCATCGTTTCGTTTATCATCTCTAAAGCTCTGATGTTCAATAAAACGGGTGTTTGATCAAAATGCAGGTGAAGACCGAGGAAGACCCGACATCTCCACTGGACCAGACTTACGTTGGACCCGAGAAGCTCTTGAGTCTATTTTCCGAAACAAACTGGAACGATTATTGCCTGTCGTATCTCCTGACCAACCGAGACTTCAGTGGGGTTCTCGGCTTGGCCTGGGGTGGAAGACCAGGTAACGTTTCCATCCGTTCGCTCTACACAAAATCACAGACACCCCCATACTGACGCTCACAACAAAATCACCTGAGCCTGCCTGTGAAATATACTTGGTTATACTTAATCATAACCAGCTGGGTTTGTGTTTCAACGTTGTTGTTGGTATGTGACCCTGATAACATCACTCCAGGTCTCTATTAAAGGTTTTGTATTGGACGTGAAGGTCTTTAGAAGGTGGTCCTTAGAAACATGTTCTTGTGTAAAGTTCAGAAAAACTGTTCCTTGAAGTAAGAGTTGCGTTGTATTGTGTTGAGAGTTTTATTAGATGCATGTGGACAAAATGACTAATAAGAGACACTGATTATTTGTTTATGATGACTGTAATTATACAGTAAGACAAACATTGATTTTATCAGTAAAAGGCAAAGATGCAGATAATGAACAACATATTCAGAAGTATGTTACTGTAATAATATTTTGTTTGTGGGACTCGTTTGTAGTTTGTTTGTGGTATCCGAGCTACAGATTTTAGATTGTAAGAACATTTCGTAAATGTAAGGATATAAATGTTAATGTTTTTGGAATGTTCTAAGAACGTTCAAAACCACAAATTGTTTTAGCCATTGTGCTAACGTTATTGCTTGGTTATAAAAATGTTTTTTTTTTAAATTCTGTAACATTTTTAAAATGTTCCTGGAACATCTTAAGAACAATAGAGATATTATTCTGCAGAACTTAAAAATAAAATATTTTTGATATGTGATTATTAAAATTAACATTATTAAAATTAAATAAAGTTATACTATAATGTTACTGTAACAGTGTTTTACGATAACATGTAATGTTAAGAGAACGTTTAGAGAATGTTAGCCAACATTCTGAGAACATTCCTTGTTGACTTTGATTGCAGCTCATGCATTCCCTCAAACCTGACCTAGTAACGGACATTCCGCATGGCAACACAATGACTGTGACATTCCACATTAGCGACGGGACACGACAATAAACACAATCTTCTCAGTTTGCTTTGATTCTGGACATCATGTTCTGAACGTTGGCTAACGTTCTCTAAAAGTTCTCTCTTGCAGTAACATTAGTAAAAATGTTATATATATCAAAAACGCTATTCTTAATAGCTTAGTTGAACATTTTAAAAATGTTACAGAATTAAAAAATGTTTGAATAACGTTCAAATATTTAGGCAATGGTATTAATACAATGTCTAAAAAATAGACATTTTGAACGTTCCTAACCTTTGTTACCTAATGGAAACGTTAGTAAAACATTCTTACAACCTAAATTTGTTAGCCCTTGTTTATTGATCAAGTGTTTCTGATTTTTAAATTGTGCTTAAGTATAAATTTCCACTGTTGGTTCCTGTTTCTGCTTAATGCTGGTGTGACAGGTGCTCATGGTCAACTGACATGAACCTTCTGGTTGACAATGAAACTTAACTTGCTCTACTAACACATTTCTTACACGTTGATCCTCCATGATCTTCAGAGATCTTTAGAGTGATGGTGTTTTGGTTCCAGTATGTGAGTCCTGCTGTCTCAGCTGAACAGTCATTGTTTTGATTTTGAGGTGAAGGCCACAAGCTGAGGTCTTTGAATGTGGCTTCAAGATTGACCACAACTCCTGCTGTGATTGGCCGAGAATGAGGGTGTGTTCGCTGAAATGGTGTCATGTGACCATAAAGCTATGTGCCCCCCCACCCCCATTATCCCCCACAGAAGTAGGACGACTGCATACTTTTGTATCTGTGGAGAAATTCCTTCCTGCATGTTAACAATCAAAAAACAAGACAGCATCGACCAGGATGTGACTGGCAATGTGGGAATTGTTAATTCAAGCTTGATTATAAGAATGTTATTTTTAAAATTCTATAACGTTTTTAAAACATTCCACTAACAATACAGGAATAACTATTTTGACTTGATATATAGCATTGAAAAAGTCCAACTGACGTTACTGCATGAATGTGTTTTGCTTTGGTGAACATTAGCCAACGTTCTGAGAACATTCTCAGAACTAGGATGACATCATAATGCTACTCTGAGGTGAGCATGTTGTGGCCAATCAGAGTACATCAACAGCTCGTGTCAGACGAACCTTGTGACAAAAACAGACCACGAGCGTCTAGTGGAAAAAGTGCCTGATTTAGATGGGTGAGATCAGGCCTCCAGAAGTTTCCTCAGGCCACGTTCTGATCTCCTGAACAAACTAATGGTCTGTAAAGTTTTCCCGTAGTAAAATTCAATGAATGAATCAGAGTAAACAGGATAAATTCACCTTCACTGCATGTGTCTCTGACCGCAGTCAGATGAGTGAGTCCAGCAACCCTGTTGTTTATCAGAGAGGCAGTTTGTTATGCGATTTATAATAAAATAGAGCTCACATAGTTTTCATGCGTTTGTCTGGAGAAAATGACTGAATTGTCTTTTAGCACCATCGCTGGATAGCTTGGAGAATAAAATGAAGCAATTCAAAATTCAGAACTTGTAGTAACTGCATGACTGAGCGTTTTCAATACCTGTTTTAAATTATGATGAGAGCCGTAAACAAGAGTCAGATGAGCATCATAAAACCCTCAGTTAACTCACGGTTCACACGTGTTTTATGTCAGCCGGTTTACTCAACCTCGCTGTATACGGTTCTTGTAAAGTCCAACCTGACAGACGCTGAACAAATGTGAATGAACTCTTCCCGACATATTTGTGTGGCTTTCACATGCACATCTAGCAGCTTCTAGTTTTGCCAGATGAAAAATTCAACGTCTGGTGAAAACAACCCAGGCCGTTGATGGACAAGCAGGACAAGTCAGCGATGACGTAATTGGTTAGTGCCGTGTCAAAGAAACCAGATGTTTGTGATCGACAGTGAAATTGCGTGTCGGCATGAAATGAACTCAAAACAGAAGAGCTCACGAGGGAAAGTAAAACACTCTTCTGTTTTTTTTTCTGGCAAGATTTATTTTGGCCTACCTAAACCCAGTTGACGCATCCTTTTCCAGGAGACAGGACGCCTGTACCATGAACGTAGTCAAGGGAGCTAACTTAAACTTAAACCTGAGCTAAATGACCTTAGTGAACCTTACCTAAAGTGTTTGGTTGTTTAACCATTTGTTGGCACAGTGAGCTGTTATACTGGCATGCTAGTGTTGAACATGTTTCAGTAGTGTGACAGTAGCTTAGCTGTTCATAAAAAAGTGGATTTTTTCACAAGCAGCAGAACAGAGGAGCAAAACACAGTATTTCTGTATTATTATATATATACTTACTGCTCCACATTCTGTGCCCTGTTTGTTATTTCCATTCCTCTGTTGTGTGATCAGATGATCAGGGTGGAATCTGCTCTCAGATGGTCAGTAATTACAGTCATAACACGGGTCTGGTCACCCTGCAGACGTATGGTCACTACCTGTCCCTCAAACACGTCCAGCTGACCTTCGCCCATGAGCTGGGCCACAGTCTCGGAGCTCCGGTGAGTATTATTTCTCTGCTTTCATCTGCAGCTGCCAAGCTAACAAGGAACATTCTCAGAACATTGGCTAACGTTCTCTCAAAGTTCTCTTAAAGGGTTCTCTTAAAAATGTTGTTGTAGTAACATTAGTAGATGTTAGTCTTAAGAAGTGGAACGTTACCAATTTTTTTTCCCCAAATATGTTTAAATAACCAAGCAACGTTAATATGTTAATGTTAATACAACTAAAAACTGAACGTAGCATTTTTGTTACTTAATAGAAATGTTAGGGAAACATTCTTACAACCTTAAATTGTTAGCTGGGCGGTTACTCAGCAAATACATTGAATTTAAACGTGTCATTCATGTTTATAAAATAACTTTGCAAGTAACCTGCAATTTTATGTTCAACCAGAGATGGTGACAGAGAGGCAAAAGTTACGGATTGCAACTTTAACTGAATGCTGAATGCTTTAGCATAGCACGTCGCGTCCGTTTTGATCAATTTAAAACATGATCAGCTCACTGCATATCAGAATGTCTTTTATTGAGTGTTAACCTCTCAAACTGCTGGTGTTATTTGGTCGACTGGCTCTGTTCCAGAGTCTACATTCTCTTTAGATATTAGGTTACAGATAGCTGGCAAACACAGCTTATTGTTTCCAGATTGAATCTGGAACACAGGACAGTTTAGAAGATCAACCTCACCTTGCGATTTATCATGTGGTCTGGGAAACATTCCAGTGGATTTTGGCACAGTTATTTTATTCCACATCTGAAGACCATCTTTTATGAATGAAAAGCAATCCAACATTTTATTACTTATATCATTTGTATACTGTATAAAGCTGTCATGTAAGTTAACCAAAAAGTGACAATGGATCATTAAATTATTGCGAATTTAACATGCAGAAAGTGAAGAATTCATTAAAATTCCAGCTGTGCATTAAATTCCCCATAATTCAATGGTCTTGTGTTAATCACAGTTTTTATGATGTATAAATCGCTTTATAATGTGATAATCTCAGAATATTATCTTGAATTTATGTCTCTGAAATACTTGAATGGAGAACTACTGTCTTACATCTAGAATGTTTGTTTATTTTCTTGGTAACTTAACTTTCTGTTTCATCTGTGTAAGCATGACGAGGGTCCTAATTGTGGAAACTCGGAGATAACCAAAGGCAAAGGATGGTTCTTGATGTTCCCACAAGCTGCCTCAAAAATCGAGGAGAACACGGACAGGTTCTCGCCCTGCAGCCTGAGGCACATGAGTCGCATTCTGAACCTCAAGAAGGACAATTGTTTCGTAGGTGAGAAGCTTCAATAAGAACGTGTACAGGGAGATGAAACCGAGCTATTAAAGTCGAATGATTGTTTTCGTGTGGTCCAAATTTTTAAAGTGCAAGCAAACTTTAAGTACATTTTAAAAAGTTTCCATTAAGTAACAAAAATGTTTTAGAAATGTTCAAAACATCCTTTTTATTGCTTGGTTATAAGTAGCGTTTTTATATATATGATATATAACGTTAAAAAAATTCTACTAATGTTACTGCAAGAACGATTTTGATAACGTTTGAGAGAACTTTTAAGAACGTTCTGGGAATGCTCCCCATTAGCTGGGTAAGACCTGAGGAGAAAACATGCTAATGAATGTTAGCATGGCTGCTCATGTTTCAGTCCTGATTCTCTCATACAATAGATTCTTCATTGATCTGAGTTGAAGTCAGCTGACTGCAGACGTACTTGTTCTGTCTTGTCAGTTAGCGATCAGCCCATCTGTGGAAACCGCATTGTGGAAGACGGAGAGGAATGTGACGTGGGAAATGACGGACAGGATCCGTGCTGCTACGGATCCAAGGAATCCGTAGGCGTCAAGTGCCGACTGAAGCCCAACAAGCAATGCAGGTTTGATCCGTTTTTAATCTTGTGATTTACACTGAGGTTTTATTGCTCTACAACTCTGTCCTAAATTAAACCCTCAGCTCAGTGGGGTTTATAAAAGATGCATAGATATGTGGCCGCTAGTGAGAAAACTTTGGAAAAAAAATGGAAATCCAATTTAGAGCTGCAATCCATAACTTTCGTCTCTCTACCGCCATCTCTGTTTGAAACATAAAATTGCAGGTTAATTTACATACTTTTTTTTTTTACATATGTTGAAATCAAGTAAAACCAAATTGACATTTCACTGAAAATTGGACCTGACAGCTCAAATTAAAAATAACTATTATTAACGTTGTGAATCGAATTGAGTTTTTTCACCCAAAAGCATTGCAGCTTCAGTTTCCAAAAGCTCAAATTTATGGTTTAAAGTAAGCAATGTTGTAGAAAAATTAATTGTACATTTTAAAATCATTTTTAAGCCATGATAGCTTGTAAAGGTGATATAATCAGAATTGTGTGTTTCAGTGCCAGTCAGGGTTTGTGTTGCAGTGCTCAGTGTGTGTTTAAGAAAGCTGAGGAGTTTTGTGGACAGCCTTCCGAGTGTCGGAAACAGAGCGTGTGCAACGGGTCGTCTGCGGCGTGTTCCATCCCCGCTGCTAAACCCGACATGACTCTGTGCAATGAGAACACGCGTGTCTGTTTCAGTGGGGTGAGTACAACTGTACTGGACTTTCTTAAAGAGACAGTGCACATAAAACATGAAAAAACATTGTCATCGTTTTCTCCCCCGTTTTCTTATTCCAAAAGATCTTTCTTCTGTCAAAAACAAAAGTGTGTAACATCTTTTTTGTTCTATGATAAAAATGTGTGTTTAAATGCTGACTAAAAATGTCATTTTTTTTTTTATGGATATGGATTCTAAACTTCTTTTAAAATGCACATGTGTTGCCAACGTGTGCTTCTGTAGATGATATAATCCATGTAAAATAAGTCAAGTAACATGACATTATCCCATCATAAATAATATCTGCATGCTTAAAGGAAACTTTAGTGTCTTAGACTATGAATAGTTGCAGTAAATTAGTTTTTTATGTGCCGTCCTGTTACGCAATGTGACCGTTCTGTTTTGGCCTCATTGGCGCAGGACTGCAGTCTTTCTCTTTGTGCGTTGTACGACATGGTGCAATGTGACTGTCCCGGACAGAACCGGAGCGAGAAGTGCTACATGTGCTGCCAGCACCGAGGTAACCGCAACGTTCCGACGCAACGGAATGTGTTGACAATTTCACACACGGTTACTGTGACCTCACCGCTCTATAAAACCATAAACGAAGCCTGTATGTGTTTCTTTGAGTGTGTGTGTGCTTTTGTGAGATGACACAAATATGAAGTGATATGTCTTGTCCTCTGTAGATAAACCTCAGACCTGTGCAAGCACCACTTCGTCGGTTCTGTCGCAGTATTTTAACGGCAAGCGTGTGGCGTTGGTTCCCGGCGCTCCTTGCTCAGGAAACCAGGGTTACTGTGACAGGTTCAATGTGTGCCGGATTTTGGATGCAGACGGTCCCATCGCAAGACTCAAGAACTACTTCCTGAAACTGGACAAGTTTGAAGACGTGGGCGACTGGATGAAGGTTCGAAAAGATCCAACTTCCGTTTGCTGGTTTTGGTCTTTCTCCTGAGAAGACCTCAGTAGTGTGTTAACCATTGCTTCAACGTTCACCAAATTCCCAACTAATAATTTAAGGTTGTAAGGAGAACGTTTCACTAACATATCCGTTAGGTAACAAAACATGAAAACATTTTGATAACTTTGAGGGAACTTTAGAGAACATTAGTCAAAATTCTGAGAATGTTCCTGTTAGCCGGGACAGGCACGCAAGTGGTTTGGACACCAATACAAAATAGTTTTTTAAACCAACAATTTAAGGATAATTGAAAGTTTTCTTTTTCATTGGGAAGGTAACAAATTTCAAAAACAAATCTGAGAATTGTTGCTCACTGTTATGGTTGGAGATTTGAATTAAATCTCTAACCAGTCACAAGTTCTTCAGAAATAAAGAAAGAAGAAAGGTTTTATCTTATAAACACACAATCTGTCTTTAAATAACTTTTTTTTCTGTCACAGGCACATTGGTGGGCAATTCTGCTGGGTATTCTCACCATTTCAGCCATAATGGCTGGAACAATCTGGATTTTTGGACAGCCTCTGGAGATCGATGAGGACCTATAAACATCTCTCCACTTCTGCTTTCCAGCTCACAGAAATAATGTTGCTTTTAAGACACTTTATGAATGTAAGAAATATGTGATTGGACATTGGAGGGTGTTCGGAGGCTCCTGCTGGGATCTGAGGAGACAACAGTCGCACCTGTCCAAACATGATTTAGTTGTACTGAGATTTCAACCCCTGTGTTGTAACTGCATTTCTCATGCGAGGTTTGACTGATGTCCAGTTGGCCGTCAGTGAGTCATTGTGTTCTCTGTACATACTGTTGCCTGCATTGATTTAGCAATTTGCCAAAACAACTGATGGCTGTGGTTTAATGAAATATGGCCAATAAAATAGTACACTGGAAGTTAATGGGGATGGTAAAATTTTGAGGTATTCCTCAATTGAGAAGGAAGAAAAATGCATCTTTGTATAATGGAATATATTTTTTCTACAGAATGACTGATTTTAAAATCCCAGAAATAGCCACAGATCAGTGAGGTTAAAATCTGGACAGCTCACAATCCAATCTGGACACCAGTTGTTTAAACTGTTGGATTTGCTTTCACAATCTTTCTCTTTCTGGCCTTGTTCAGGTCACCATGATAAACACTAAGAACTAAGTGACATTTAACTTTTAAATGGGGTAAAAAAAGTTCAAAAACCATAGACAACAAGTGAACCAGCTGTTCCAATGCTCTAATGTTGCTTTAACCAGTTGCTGGTAGATTTAATTGGTATAAATCTGTAAAAAAATATATATAATTTTAATAAAAGAATAAAAATTATGTTTGTAATACTTAATGTATGCTTACTGTTACCAGGAATATTATGAAAGGTTGAATGCAAATTGATAAAAAAAAAAACAGAAGGCCTTCATTTTGCTTAAAGATAAACTTTATTATATTTTGACAAATTTACAGTTATGTACAGATTATCAATTCAGTGTTGTATCATCATTATTATTTTTGTAAAAATTTTTACTGCTCAGTTTAAAGTGACGTTAGTACCTGTAATAAAATGCATTTAAAATACAGTAGATGTTTTCATATGACTCCAGTATATAAATGAATTATGTAATAGAAGTGTCAGATTCTGTTTTTATTAGTGTAGCCTGACTGAGAATTTGTGTCCACACTAAACCAACCTTGTTTTAACCTTGTTTTCAACTGTTTCATCAGCAATGTCCTTAACATTTTTACTCATTCATTTTAACCTGAAATAGTGCCAGTGGAAACCTTTTCAATTTCTGTAGACTTGTATCACAATACAAAAAAAACTCTCAAACTAACTAAAACAATGTTTTCATGGACAGCTTTATAAGTACACAAAGCACAACCGTTCTGGCTGTCAGTTCTCGGCTGAAAACAACAGAATGACTGATAGTAACTGCATAGTGTTTAGATTAAACAGTATGAAACGTATTAATAACCTATTTAATTATAAATACAGTATTCTGTGATGTAATCGATCAATTTTAAAGACTTTTTAAGGCATTATCATTTACTCTGAATACAGACCTTCTAAAACAACAAATTTATAACTGTAACATGCTTCTGATATTAAAATAACTCACTTTTTGACATACGTCCATTGTGTAACAATGGTTGTGCTTCTGAAATGGCTCGAATGTCTACGCATAAAATACATTCATACAACTACATTATATATTTCATACAGTCAGTGCAGTCTTAATAAATAACAATAAATTGTTTGAAGTGCTTTTACAGGAAAAATCTCAAAGTCAGTGTCTCTTGCAAATCATTTCATTGGTTCCTCAGTTTGGGCCTGTGTTTACACAAAGGTAAATGCGGTTATTAAAAGCATTGAATTATGCGTGAACATGTACAGTAAAGTACAGTAGAGTGTTTGGGTTCATCACCTTCTCAACAGGGATTTCCACGGCTGTTTGCATTTGACATAAATTAAGTCCTCCCCTGAATTTATGTTTTGGGTTTCTTTCAAACAGAACACACTCCTAAAAAAATAAAAACAGGTTTAAGTATTTGAATGGCTTCACAGAAGTGTTTACCTTGAATGCAATGTAAGTGGCCAAATGCATGAAATGTTTGGTGTATATTTTCTAATGCAGTGATGTTTGTACAATTTAATTTTGGCTTAAAAGTTACTGTATATGTTAAGAAAAACAGTAGCAACATACTTTTTTTGTGTTTCTCCAGCTCTGACACTTATTTTTTGGACCGGTACGTCTGAACCTGTAGAATCTCCATACCACCATGTAGACACCGTATTGAGTAAGGATGAAGAAGACCAGATATAGGAAAACTTCAGCATTAGAAGGTCACCAATGTCCTGCTCGGTTACCACAAGGAAGGATTGGGTCCTACTGGTGGTAATCTTCTCCTGCCTGTGTAGATGTTGGAGATAGTTAACGACATGTCATTTGACTGGTAAGAGGCAATGAACAGTGTAGTCGTGTTTAGAAGATAAACTCACACATTCAGTCGGAGATCTTCAGCCTCACCATTGGTTCCATAAAGTGAGACAACCAGGGAAGGTTCCACCCCAAAATGGTCGGGCTTTGCAAGAAAATGAATCTTCAGCTGATAGTGATAAACTGCATAAATAAATAAACGTTAAGGTGTAAGAAGTAGATTAATCTAAGGAAAGTGTAGAAGGTCTTTTGTAAAACGTACCTCTGTAGGGCATGGAGGCTCGAGTCCTGGTGAACATCTTGACGCTCCGTGTCTTACGGACTTTGCTGACGTCGTAGCCCACGGTGTTGCATCGGTTTTTGCGACACTGGAGGCACATGCCTCGTTCAAACATCTCGTTGCTCCCGCAGCTGTAGGCTCGGCTGGCCGACTCCTCGTTCAGCAGGGAGTCGATAAACAGTTGGACGGAACGTTCTTGTTCGCATTTGATGGCGTCGTTTACGGCTGCAGGTTTTACAGGAAGAACCGTTACAGCTTTACTTTTAGACTCTCTGACATAGTTGATATTTTTGTAGGAAATCCAGATCAAGGTCCTTACCAAGTATTCCAAACCTAGCAATTTTCTCAAGGGCTGCTCTTAAGTTACACCCAGGCTGGAAACTTCCTCCATTGGGGTATATATCAACATGGCCAACTGGCTGCTCGATACCAATACTGAGACCCAGTGAACCACGGGTGAAAGTGTGGAGGACGTCCACAAAATGGGCATCATCTGGGGAAAGCCGTCCGTGGGCGTGAACCCCTTCAAAGTCCGGCCCTGCTGGGTCTAACCCTGAAAAAGTCCAAATCATAGAACTGGTTTAAGAACTGTTGCAAAGTGTGAATGTAAACTTTTACAAAGAAAACCAGCAAACCTACCTGTGATTCTTCCAACTTTGTTCGTAGCAAGACTTCCTGCAAAGCCTGCAACGTGTGCGCCAAGACTGTAGCCAATCAGGTGCAACTTCTCCAAAGGAATGTTGGCCGTCTCCTTATGAATAAAACATTTATGCAAATTTTGACTACACAATGACAATGCAATTGAGCAATTGACCATATGATTGGATTTTTTACGTTGGGCAGATGTTATAATGAAAGTCAACGTTTTATGAAAGTTGATTAGCCATCACAAACCTCCAACCAGTTTATGAAGTGTCCGATTTCTTTTCCCACTCTCTTCGTATTTTGTGCCGCTACGACATAATGATCGTGTGCAGTGTCCAACCAGTCCACCACGATGACATTGGCATCTTTCTCCCTATCGTACAGTGCGCTAACCAATTTTTCAACCCAGCTCTCGAACAATCCAATCACCTATAAAAAACAACCTAAATTATTAACATACACGATAAGTTGAAAAAGAAGCATTGAACATTAAAAGTCTTCGTTTACCGTCCATCCGTGGATGATGAAAAAGGTTTTGGAAGTGCTGTTGAACTCGCAGCTTCTGAGAGTTTCTGGTTTGCCGTGTACGATGTAACAGACATCATCGTCCGGTTGGGATGGATGTCTGAGGGAGAACTTTACATTTGCTGTGATAACATCTGATGTGTTCTGCAGATCCTGAAAATGACCTATTTGAAGACATTTGTCATTAGTCCAGAAATATGCATTTAGTCAAATAATTAAATTGTTTTTGTAATTAGGTATTTTTATAATTTAAAAATGCACAATAAACTATAAAATAAAAATACATTGTTATGCTTTGTTGCTTTAAATAGTATTTGCTTTATAAAACAAATATAGCAGCAAATGTTTTATTTAATAATATGATATGGATAAGTACAGACATTCATTTATTATTTGTTTTGCAGTTGGCGACATCTACGACCAAAATACTTAAATCCAAGCAAACGTGACGCATTATTGCTCTTTAAACACTATTCACAGTCAGCTGTGTGTGTTTCCTACAGGGTGACGTCACAGGAGCAGTCGGCGCGCGCGTTTAGGAAGTCACCTGTCCAACGCGTCGCCAGGTGTCAAACGGTATGTCAAATAAATAGGCCATTAATCCCTTTAATCCCAAGATTTCTTGGCTCACACAGAAGGGTAAGCTAAAAGTTTCCCATAAAACGCGGGACTGACAACAGACCTTTGAAACGTAAGAAGCGCGTCCAAATAAAACAATGGCCACGGCTGTTGCGCAACCGTGCGTGCGCGTTTCTCCTGAACGCATCGTCTGTTTTATTTACTCTGCACTTACCAAATATCGAGTTGGACAGCGTTTCTTCCTCCTGTGAAACAGTGAAGCTTAATGCGAGCCAGAAAACGCATTGAAACGACAAACTGTTCATGTCTTTTCTGCGTAAATGTTGGGCACGTTGGTGGTCCTCGCCAATTCTTCAGGCGCGCGCCGGGTGTAATAAAACTTAAGCGTTATAAACGGATAAAATAAGGTGTTTAAAAACTCCTGGTGTTGCCTGAATATCAGTCTCATGAAATCTGAGCTTCACGGTTGTGTTAAGTTCCTAAATAGCGCTTCTGAGAGGTTTCGGTCGCAGCCCACGGGCGGGGTAATACAGTCACAGCATTTACTGAGACGCACTTGTAGTAATTCAGTGACGTTTGTCCATGGTGAGATCATTCTTTCCCATTAATAAAAWCAAAYGTAGGTGACACCTTAAACTTMCTTTSAGTTCACCCCAAAATACAATTATTTACTCATCCTGTTTTCCAAACCCATATGATTGAGGTGATTCCAAGAAGGTCATTCCGACCTTTTCCATGCCACCTAAGCAAACGTGTGTCCAAATCTTGCTTGTAATTCTCAGATCTCATTCCTGCTTATGGTTGCTTAGGAATAACCGACAGGATTTTAACTGTCCCTTTAAGATGCTAAATGCAACAATTTGACAGGTTTGGCAAACAGTGGGAAAAGTTATTGTTCTGTTGCCATGTCACAGATTTTTGTATCTCTGTTGCATTAGTTCAAACATTCCAGCACTTTTTTGGAGTCGTGTCAAAAACGCTGTTTAATGTAACGTGGTCCAAACACTGCCCAGATCTCATTTTATCTAGAGCTTATGTTGAATAATTGTGTAGTTTGGAAAGAAAAAGGCTGATTACGATTTTATAATTCTCTGTGTGCTGATACCCCGAATGCTTTAATGAAATTGAATAATGTGTGTTTCGTTTTTTTACTTGATCTTTGTTCCTTCCAGACTGCATGTGTCGTGTCACATGATCCTATCATAATGTTATGATCATGTCTTCCGTTCATAATAACACACAACACCGGCAACAGAAAGTTGCAACAGAAAGTACAGCCTGTAACAACCAAAATATTCTCTAAAAACAAAACACTCCACAGAACTCACGGGAGGGCAGGCAGGATTTCTAAGAAAAAATGGACCGTGATATTGCAAGTTAATCCCTGTACCTCATTTTTTTCTTGCTCTATGAGTTATGTTGCAACAACTAAAAATTCAACGCAGTCTAAGAAACTGTCCTCTACAGAGGGATTCCATTCCAAGAACCCACTATTCCATGAAAAGCGGAGTGGATTTGGAAAAACAGAGTCCTTCTGTTTTGATTTGAGTTTGTTACACGTGAGTCTACCAGATTAAACAATGTGGAGTCAGTCAAACAATGTTTGTATTGAATGAATGAGGTCATAATCTAATTTGGACCGGCACTAGTGTGAACAAAACAAACACAGGCTGCTTTTTTATATTGTCTTTTTATTGCATTCAATAGGAAATATGGATAATAAACAACAAAATGTTTAGATTAATGACTGGTTAACATCCAGTTACTTTCACAGCATACTTAGTAGTTTAGACTTGAAGTTTATTAAACACTTTAATTTAAACACTTTAAATTTTAGAGTCTTAGATTAGTTTAGGGAGTCAAAGCTCTGTGGATGTGAAAAATATCTAAAGCATTCTCACACGTTTAATGTGAGATTTAGTGTCACAATTAAAGGAAGCTGAGCCAAAAATGTTGTGTACATTTATTTCTTCTGTCTATGCATTTTTAGTAACAGTTTCTTACAACAGGTTATTGTAAATAAGAGGCTTACAACTGAATTGCGTTACATTAAAAATCTAACCTGACATGCTGCAACATGTTTTTAATCATCATTAATGATCACAATCGTTGACCAAAATACTGATTTCCTACAATCAGTCAAAACAATCGTTCGCTTATAAAAATATAGAGAGGCTTCATAAGTCAAAAGATAAAAGCAGGAGCAATTCAGAAACATGGAATACATATATTATGTGCTTAATATACAAATATATACAATCAATAAATAGGAAACAATTAACAGTTTTGTGGCTAATGTAAATTTGTGGCTATCATGTGGAGCAGTAAACCCTGTCAGGCCTTTTAGAAAATGTATGTCTACATTTTAATTATTGAATCAAATGTGTCGAATCTTCTTGTCTGGTCCAGTAAAAATAGCTACTTTATAGCTTACGTTTCATTGTCGCAGCTTTAGTTTTGCAAAAGTTGATGCAGACAAAACAATGATTTTTAAACTTTGAGTCTTAAACTTCAAGGAAAGACAAATCAGGACTGAAACAGCAGACAAAATTGTTTGATGATTTTTGCTTGTTTATACAAACAAAACTGAATCAAATGGAGGCTAAGCTTTTAAAGTGACCTGTGCCATACACAATAACACAAGAAACAAGAGCAAGCTAGACGACCGAAGAACTGTGTATATATGTGTATATAATGACAATTACAAACGTTTACAGTAATCGTTTAATCTTGATTCAGTAGAGATAGAATTTGGTCCCATTTTTGGTGACAGCTAATTCAGTTGGCACACTGTTAGCAATGCGAGACAACATATTTGTCACACTGAATTGTTGCTTTTAGAACTGAGGCAAAGAGGATTAGCATAGCTAGCAAACAGCTTTGGTACAAGAACAAATCTTCACAGTGTAAATAACCCAGCGATTCAGCCTCTAAGAGTAATTCCAGGAGCAATACTGTTACCAGAGAGCTAAACCAAACAATCTTCAACATTTTGAGTGGCATCTTTCTCTCGAAAGGAAAAAAAAACATTACTACAACATGAACTCTTTGGTGGACAAGCGAACCCAGTTAATTAAGTACTGGTTGGTAAGTACCCCACCTTTCTTTTTGTACTGCTTCACTTCTGTTTAACTTCTGCAGACAAACGACAGCAGAGCGTAACACTGTTCTTGTATTTGTGTATTGCATAGAGAAATGTGATTATCATTTCTTGTATTAAAGATCATCCAGACAGATTTTGCTCAGCGGCCCATGAGGCAAAATTCTCAGTGGTTTCCAAACTGACTTTTGGTTTCAGAACTGCCCAGCAGTAACATTTTCAGGACGTGGTTTTCTTATAGGTTGTGTTTGAGGATGAAGGTTATTCTTGATTCAGAACATACAGAAGATGTTGGTCTCCACCGTTCCAGTTCTCAGCAGGACCCGTGCAGGTTCCAGAGGTGGGTTTTGAAGCCCTTCTACTCTGTGATTTGTTTGAACGAACTTCCGTACATTTTCAGCTTGTGCAATCTGCCAGAGTAAAGTGCAGACGGTTCAGTCAAATAAAAGCCTCCACAACAAATAAAACGGGAACATACATGCCGCAAGGGCAGGTCAGTTTTTATGGAGCGAGGTCAACAGATCATGTGACCTTACCTCTGGTTTTTGCGGCTCGTCTGGGCTGCTTTGTGTTTGATAAAAACGGCTGCCTCGCCTCCACGGACAAGATAGGAAAATTCACCTTCTTTGGCGCTGAAGATTATTCTGTATGAAAACAAAACCTTGGTTTAAAGATTAAGTTTGAATTTGGAGTTCAAAAAACTGAACAAGTTTAAAGATTTCAGATTAAATTTAAGTATAAATGTAATTTTAAACTTGTCTTTCTGCTTACTTGGATTGCGTCTCTCCTGATTTAATACGCAGTTTGCGGCTGTAGAAGGTGTCGGGGTTCCACCACGGCCAGCTGAGGAGCGTGTCCTTTTCCCAGAGGAGCTTAACCATCAGCAGATCTCCAATGTCAACGTCTGTGGTCAACAGGAAAGACACTGTGGTGTTTGTGTTCAAAACAGGCCTGTGGAACCAAATGATAACCAACATCATCATCTCTGTCAAAATCCAGTCTCACACTCCTAAAAATAAAGGTTCTCAAGAGGTTCTTCACAGCAATGCCATAGAAGAACCATCTTTGGTTCCTCAAAGAACTATTTAGTCAAAGGTTCTTTCTTACCTTGTATAGTGTAAAGAACCTTTTTACACTACAAAGAACTTTTTGTGGAACTAAAATGTTCTTCAGATGTTGAAGGTTCTTTATGTAACCCAAAAATCTTTTATGGCATCGTGTGGAACCTTTAAAGAACGCTGGCTGATTGTCATCTAGAGACTGAATGTTCTCCTGATTATTTGTTTATGCCTAAAATAAGACCTATTTTGTACCTAAGGTTATAAAGCCTCTAAAACCACCTAATTTTTTTTTTATCAGGATCTATATTGGTAAACACAACTGCAATGCTTTCAGGTCATTTCTAGAAGTTTATTTAGAGCACTGTGTGAAGTTCTAAAGTCCACAGATTTCGTCAAACTTACATAACGTAGGGAATGTTTTCCTTCTCGCCGCTGGTTCCGTACAATGAGATTTTCATGGGCTGGTCGGTGTAGCTTAACCCTGTCTTGCTGAAGAAATGGATCTTCACTTGGTAATGGAAAACTGTGGAAAGATGGTTATAATTAAAAAGAATGTTCAGACTTTCAGAGATCTCAGACATGGAATCATCTCAACTTCTGTTAAAGCACATTCTGTGGGTTATTTTGGAGGAAGAAAGCTGTTATTATCCAGCAGACTGGTTCCCCCACCTGAGAGGCGTATATTTCCACAAGGGTGGCCATAATATTGGTTGTTATTGCTTGTTTTGGCTCTCCAGTAATGTACTGTAGTTCAGTTTCAAAACAAACTGTCACCATGATTTGTCCACAATCTCCTCACTCACCTTTATATGGCATCACGGCTTTGGTTTTCATGTACATCTTGCTGCTCCTGCGAGTGCGGATTTTGTTGACGCCGTAGCCCACCTTGTTGCATCGGTTCTTGCGACAGCTGAGGCACATGCCCTTGTTGAAACTGTCCCTGGAGCTACAGCGATAAGCCAGGCTTTCCTGTTCCGTATTCACAAGCGAATCGATGAACAGGTGAACCGAGCGCTCGTGGGAACACTTCACAATCTGATCCATGTCTGCGGAGAGTCGAGAGACAACGTTAAAAACAAATATTCTCAGAATATTTAACAGTCAGGCTAAATTGGGATTTTTAAATCCTACAACAGCTACAAAGTGCTAACTCACTTCTTAATCCAGTAGTGGCCACCATCATCATAGTGTTTTGAAGGTCACAACCAGGTTGGAAGGTCCCACCATTGGGGTATATGTCTATGTGTCCCACAGGTCTCTGAATCCCGATGCTACGATCTGGAGAGCCACGAGTGTTGGTATGAAGGACATCCACAAAAAGAGCATCGTCGGGGGAAAGAGTACTCTGGGCGTCAGCATACTCAAAGCTCGGACCAGCTGGGTCCAAACCTGGTAAGACAACACCAGGCTTTTAAATACAATTTTCACACACAACATCTGTCTTCCAAAGTAAGCTAGTCAAGCTAGTCAATCTTAAGAAACGACTGATTACCTGTGATTCTGTTAACCTTAAATTTGGTAAGAAGACCAGCGATTCCTGCTACATGAGCACCAAGGCTGTAACCCAGAAGGTGCAACTTCTCCCATGGATAGTCAATCTCAGCCTGGTTTAAAAAAAACAAGACGTGCAAGGTAAAGTTTTAGCTGAACTTCTAGTTTTCAAGAAAACAGTACTAAACTTTTGGATTCACTCTGGTTTTTATGTTGAACCTAGAATATCATGGGAAAACGTAACTATTTTACGAGATGGCGATTTCATTTGAATTTGTCTGATGTGATTCATTATTAAATGTACGTTTATGAAAGTAAAAGTAAGAAGGGTCCACCCCAACCCTAACCGTTACTAGGGCAAAACAGATCGAACGAAAACGTAAAAGTGAGATTGTTTGATTAAATTTATACAAATTAGCCATCAAATCGCTAAAACATATAATAGTTACGAATTACCATGAGAATGTTTTGTTATGTTTGGGAAAGCGTTATCTTCAAGGGGTGCTTGAAATGGCCAACAATTATCTCTTTGATGAAATGCAAACTCTCTGTGTTAACATACCTGTAACCAGTTAACAAACTTGGCCACGTCTCTACCAACTAGTTTGGTGTAGGCGGCTGATGTTGGGTAGTGCTGTTGTGCTCGTGCCAGCCAGTCTACTACAATAACATTGGCTGTTGGCTCACGCTCGTACAGGGCGGTTACCAGTTTGGGAACCCAGCTCTCAAACATACCCGTGACCTGCAAGAAAATTAATCGTGTTTTCAACATTCGTTTACACTCCTTTGTTTGACACATGACATTTTATCGCAATTAGGTGTTTAGCTTTAACTTCCACATTCTGCAACCTGTCCAAGCAGGTTGAGTTTGTGTTATGTATTTGAACTTTGTTTTTTCCAGTTGGATATTTGTTTACCCAGACATGCAAACATAGCCGTAGTGGTTTTAGAGTAGGCGCTTACCGTCCAGCCGTGAATGACTATGAACGTCTGGGTTTCTTGATTAAAATGACATTCTTTGATAGTTTGAGGTTGACCAGGAACTATATAACACAGATCATCTTCAGGTTCCTCGCTGGTTCTGAAAGAAAACTTGGACTCGATGTCGCTGAAGTCCATCATCCATTCTGTGGAATTGTCTATGAGGTTACCTGGTCAAAAACAGGTCAACTATGGGTTAACCAACCAGCAGTCTACAACAGACTAAATGCTGCTTTCATTAAATGCTTTAACCTGTAAGCTTCTTATACATATTTTAATTATTAAAGTTTTAAAGGAGCTTAACTTTCATGGGCTTATGCTTTTTGTCTTAGTTTGTGTCTGAGGAATTACTTTCAGAGTCTGTGCTTCATGAATGTACATTTTATGTTAAAACAAACGTTTTTATAAGACACACGCAGCAGTATTGTATTATAAATTCGTATGATTTTTGACAGAGATTAACTTCGTATATTGTTAAATTCGCAGGTGTTTCAAAAACAGAGTAAAAAACAGAGTAAACAAACGCAATAAACACATTTATGGCATTTTGTGACATGAGTATCATACGAATAATAAACGGTGATGAAAATACGTAGAAATAATAGGACGGAAAATAGGGCAGTACAGAAATTAATACTTTGCACCAATCAGCGTCGTCTTTGAAGACATAAAGTATACTTATATAAAATAATATATACAAATTACAAAATGCATAAAAAATAAATGCATTGTGTCCAAAATATCATATATTTATTCACTCATGCATGTAAATTAAGAAATAAACCAAGTTTATTCTTGGTCAGGTCTGACCAATAAGATCGCGTCCCGTTATTTGTCAACACTTATAATTATTATAAGACTGTCATCAAAATATAGTTGCTGAGCACCGGAAACGTGAGGTTTTAACGTTTTCAAAACACTTTTACAACGTTGCATTGGTTGATAATATAAAGCGATCATGCATTAGCTGTTTATACTTACTGAAAGTCGCTTCGCTTGTCGCTTCGTCCGTAGTTGCAAAAGCCGGCGAAACGCACGCAAAATAAGTCCAAGTTATAAAAGAAAATATGCTTAATTTCCCCATATTAAAAGCAGTTTAAGGCTGGATTGTGTGGCTTGTATTGAAAGTAAAGCGGTTTAACAGCAGGTTAGTAAGTCCAGATGAAGCGACTTGTGAGTTTGTCCCAAACTTTAAATGTGTTGCCGCTACACGCGTCTTTATTCTACATGCGGGACCTCATGCAAATCCCTGCCATGCTATTGGTCGAGAGAGGTGGGGTAAGACGTGCAGTGACCAATCACAGGGCAGGAACTCTCACACTGACTCATCATTCACAAGTCTGTAAGAACTGTGATATAAATTTCTCAATCTTCTTTCTTTCTTTCTTTTTCTTTCTTTCTTTCTTTTGTCATTTGATAAATCAGTGAAAAATGAATAATATCTACAGTAAAATAGGATTTGTCACTCAGTGTTAAGCTATTATCACATAAAAT
>JAZGTK010005424.1:0-22469 GCA_036877625.1 Ambastaia sidthimunki
ACTAGATACAGCTGTCCCGGATCAAACCGCCCTGGGTCAAGGGGCCGCCAACGTACCAAATCTGTCCCCGCATCGTCCCCCCCAACGAAGGGTCGCGGCGCTCCGGGACGGGGGCGCGCACCCTGGCAGACATCAAGGCCCGTGCACAGCAAGCCCGTGCCCAGCGGGAAGCCGCTGCTGCTGTTGCAGCCGCTGGTGATGGGGGAGGGCCTGAGGGGAGCGGCCCGGGGGGTGGTACTGGGGTACCGGATCGCTCCAGCGGAAGGCGTTCGAGAGAGCACCCGGGTCCCATTGAACCGGGAGGAGGAGGAGGAAGACGAGGAGGACGAGTTGATTTGGAGGAGCAGGAATCGCCTGCAAGCTCTCATTCGTCTGGAACACAACTACAGCTGTCCAGTGTAGATTCAACAGACCAGCCTCAAACCTCTACACCACTGACTGCACCATCTCCATCTTCTGTGTCCTCAAACCTATCTCTGCCATCATCAGAGTCTCCAAAAACTCTCACACCATCACCGCCTGCAACGGACAGTCCTGCTTCCCAGGACCAGGTTGAAGAAATTTGTGGAGTGGAAGAGGTGACTGCCTGCCCAAGTGATAAAGCCTCAGACAAGACTTTAGACACCCCAGTGCCTACACCGAGTGAGACAGAATCTTTTTTCAGTCACCAAGAGGGGAGAGGTGAGGAGTCCAGTGAGAGTCGAACAACTACCCCTGTTTGCACCTCATCAAATGATGCCATTTCTTTAGTGCCCACCTCGATACCAGACTCGCTGCCAAGGTTTGGTGCGCAGGGAGTGGATGTCATCAGGACCCTGGCTGCTGCTTCTCAACCCTGGGAAAGTGAACAAAATGGTGCAGAGAAAAACCCAGGGTCAACTGGAGTTATCCAGCATGGCTCAGACTTGAAATTACTCAAAGAAACACATGTTGCAGCCCGAAATGGATGGACAGAAAGGAGAGAAGGGCATGATGAAAAATATGAATCAATCTCTGTACCTTGTCTGCCAGGTGAAGAAGACACGGGTGTACACAGTGATTCAACAGAAACTGCATCCGACTGTGAGAATGAAACTCTAGAAGATGAAGCAGTAGACTGGCATAAAACACTAAGGGATGGAAATGGCATGCAAGCTCAGAAAACACAATCACAGAATCAACCTGTCATTCAAACCCCAGGTCGACTTTCTTCATCAGTGTTAAATCCTCACCAGCAACCAGTCATACAGGCCCATGTGTCAAACCCCACCCATACTCAAACTGTCATTCAAGCTCACTTCCCTAATGGTTTGCCAAATCAGCCAGTCATTCATCTTCAAAAGCATCATACAAATCCCACCCCTGCTATAAATCAGGACCAGACTTCCTCTGTGTCCTCTCAAGCGCAAGTCCAAACATATCTGACACAGGCAGAAAGAAACCAAAGCAGAAATATTCAGCTGAATGACAACAGCAATGGTGAAAAACAGTTTTTTCCAACAGATGATGAAATCAGACTTCTCAGTAGAGGGCCTGCAGAGGATTTTGGTTTAAAACATTCTGCTCCAAGAGTCCAAGGTTTATCTCGACCGGTTTCCTCCGTGGAGGCCAACAATCCTCTTGTCACCCAGCTTCTTCAAGGCAGTTTACCCTTAGAGAAAGTCTTACCGCAGCCGCACTCTGTCAGCAAGCTGGAAATCAGTCGACTCCCAGATGCTTCTGCAGTTAACTCATCCAATCTCCAACCTGGAGGACCTCCAAAAAAACTGGGCCCACGTTTTAGAAGCCCATCAGCTGTAGTGTCTCGTGGACCTGGCTGGAGCTTTGGTTCTTCTCCAACAGGTTCTGCTCCTTCACGAAAGGCATGTTTTTTTGAGGAAGCAAGCACAAGATCCACAAATGTTCAGTTCACTTCTCAACAACCAGGAGGTACAGTGCCACCAGGTGCGGTACCTGTCATAACATCCCTCCATACAAACTCCTCTGCCAGGACTTCAATGGACATAAACTCACAGAATGCTCTAGTTTATGAATTAGCTGTTATTAAAGCGCAGCCTGCACAAGGTGAATCTCAGGAGAGGCCTGGTGGCTTTCAACAGCACCCTAACAATCTTTTCCAGTCTGTGTGCAGAACCACACCAGATGCTCCCTCACCTCCACATGGTGACCTTTGTCCTTCTGAGGTTGTACCTACAGTCAAAATTAACTGGCGCCCATCTAAACCCCAACCTCCCCAGATTTATCAGCAACAGCTTTCTCCCACAGCTACTGTTAAAAACGAAGTCTCCTCACGCCCTTCGTGCCAACAAGCTCTCACCAAAAACTCACCTGCTCCTGTTGGTGGTAATACCTCTGTTGTAATAACCAAAAAGGAGCTCCAGAGCTCGCTGGACAATTTTCATGGTGTTGGTGGGGGAGGCGGAGCTATAGAAGGACTAATAAATATGGAAATGTCTCTTGCCAGAATGGCTAAAAAAGAACAAGTCAAAAATTCTTACGCCCGCCAAACAGACACCTCAGCTTCTCCGATCTCCTTCTCTTCTTCCTCATCCACCTCCAGTCTCTCTTATCAGCTATATGGCAAGTTACCAAAACTACAGCAGAGTGGTGGTGTTTTAAGTGGAGTTAGCTCTGGGTCCTCAACCAGCTTCAGTTACACAGCTAACGTTTCTGTGGTGGACAGTAGTGGCTTCTCTCGAAGTTTTGCTGATGGTGTGCTGCAGCTTAGGCCGCGGATGAGCATTAAAAGTGGTGGAGGGCAGAGTGCCACACTCAGCATTCAGGCTTTTACAGACAGTGCCACAGAAGATGTTGCCCTCAAGTGTTCCTGCCGACTGAAGGCCATGATCATGTGCCAGGGCTGTGGTGCTTTCTGTCATGACGATTGCATCGGTCCCTCCAAACTGTGTGTGTCATGTCTGGTGGTCAGATAGTTTGATGCAGCTTCTTCAGAACTGAGCCTATTGGCCAGAGCAACTGCTTTGACCTTTCCAGGCTTTCTAGTCCCTCTAGAACTCTTATGAGCAAAGATGAGACCGGACTCTGGGTGTTGAAATGGACCAGATTTTTCTTGATGGGCCGAGAAATACAGTGGGGCTGGAAAATAACTTGTAAAATAAAATTCATTCTGTATTTTTGTTGCATATTTTTTCTATTACTGTTATGGTGTTATCACAATGATATTGTTATTATTATTATTGGTATTATTATGTGAATTGACACGGCACAGTTGATTGTAAATTGTGCCTTTTTTTTCCCCAACAGAACATTTACCTCATCTTACTTGACACCAGTCATCAGTTCAGTTGTGAAGATGGTGACATTTGTGTTTGTTTTCTTCTCCCTATGCCTCTCTGTAAAGAGTTTCAGGAGACTTTTGTGTGTAATGTCTTGCAAAGAAATATTTTTTTAATCATGAATCAAGAAAATGACATTTGTTATTTTGTAAGTGCTTTCACTCTTTTTGTTTTAGTTTTATTTACTTATCCAAAGTGAAGTCCAGTCTGTACTTGACAGTTAAGCACAGTATTCAAATCTAATAAAGCTGAAAACAGTGTCTTGTTGTTTTGGACTTTTTGTGTTATCAGAAATTACAGCACATAAACTATATTCTTGTTTCATGTTTCAGACTTGATTTCTTTAGCATGTGCAGATAATTATTTTATTGTCACCCGTTTATGCTACATGTCATGTCTCTGAATCACACAACAGTGCTTCAGTATGGTCATCTGTAGCTATAATCCAAGTTCTGGAATTAAATTTATGTCCCACACTTAAGCCCAAATCTTGCTGTTTAATTGTCTTTTAATGTTACAGTGTCCATTTATGTCCCTGAATACATCCATCGCATTATAATGTTATTTTCTCTAAACGAGATATTTTGCAACCTCCATATTTAGAAACTGCAACTGTGTTATTTACTGCATTGGAAAGCCACTACAAATAAAGGCTACAGTGTTTATTTATTTGTCACATTCACACTCATTTGCATGTAACATTATTAGTAGTAAACGATGGTTGCAGAAAAGTTTCACTTAACATTCCATTACTGATAAACATGATTTGTTAACAATAGTTTTGTTTAAGATCTAAAGAAGAAATATTTGTAGGATGAAGGGTTTTATGACAACAACAATATAAAAGTTCCTCTGTGCATCACTGAACAAAGTGCAAATCATGGCACGATCTTAATTTGGAGCACCATTTTATAAGTCGTTACATAAACAGCTCCTGAAAAGTACAAACTCAAGATTTAAAATTCCTGAAAATCTATGACACTGTTAAACAAACACCTTTTTAATACTTGCCTGTGTACTTTTACAACATGACTGTATAACACACAATAAGACATTTAACTTTGCAAATCCAAACACCAGAATAATATCAGTTATAACAGCTTCTGTTAATATGACAATTTTCCAACGTGTCTGTTGATTTTTCATAGCAAACCAGTCTGAAAACTGCAACTAGAAGGCATATAACACCCACAAAAACAAATGAGAATATCATATTTATGATTTAGTAGATGATTAATCACCAGTTCTGTTTTATTCGTGTCTTTTCTTTCCACACTAATGGTGTTTTAATGGTGTAATTGATACGATTTCAAATCCAAAGATGTTTTAAAACTTCTAGTCACATTTCCCATCAGTGATAAATAAATTGTGTGTGCAAAGGTGGTACAATCTTATAGGTAAGATGACCAAAACAACAACCCTTTGTTAGATAAGGAAGGCTGTCAAAAGAATAATATTAAACTTGAATAAAGAACCGTGAATTCGTGTCAGGGTTTGATGTGACAGTGGAAGGTAGCTGTGAGAAGTTTGTAACACAAGACTCTACAGACTGAAGTGTGGTCTACTTCTCTCTGTAGTACAGAAGATACATCTTCAGAGGTTCTGGCAAAGGTAGACCGAGGATCCTCTCCCGCAAGATGTTCACTGGAGTTTCTTTAACCAAAACACTGCTCTCCTTCCTCCTCCTGTTCTCCTCTTTCTCCTCCTCTTGTTCACAAACCCTCCTGCAGTCTTCATCTTCATCATCTTCATTGTCTGTTGCTGATTGGTTGTTGTTGTTGTCCATGGGTCCGGGGATCAGGCGACTCATGAATAAATAACTGTTGGTCAGCAGAGCAGAATCGCGATGCTCTCGTTTGTGTCTCAGGTGGTTTCTTCTCCTGGATCCGCTTCTTCTGGGTTGGGGTAAGGGGCCAGAACCAGATTTCTTCAGAATGTGTCGGATGGTGATGCGAGACAAATCTTGGAGACTCCGCACCTCAAACATGGTCGCTAGGCAACACGAAACAACATAGTGATCAAATGTTTTTAAGTGAACTTATTTACATGCATATGATCATATTTATATATACATTTATCACAAGGTGACTTACGCAAGCACACTGTTCTTGGTTTGCCGTTCTCCCTGTGTTTTGGGAGCACAAGGGGAGCAAAAGACACTGCAATGATCTTTCTCGTCTCCCACGTGTTATATCCCGTCCGAGTAATTTTAGTGAGCTAGACAAAACGAGAAAAATAGTAATATAAACTGTTCTCTTAGTTTAGCTCAGGTGAGGTTCATTTTAGGATTTATTGAATTTCACCTTTTCCTCCAGTGGCAAAACTAAGATACCACCAATATTCAACAGCTTCTTCATGTAATCCTCATGTTCTCTCTGGACCCCTGCACCGCAGTAAACCCTGTCATACTGCTTACTTTCTGGGGCAATCTCCAGACAGTTTCCCACCACAAATGAAGGTTCACAGAACTCAAACCTGGACCAAAAAGATTTCCTTCAGCGATGTTTCAGACACAAAACTGATCAATCTTACGCACGCTAGGCCTGTAGAACTTACACATGGCAATTCTCAAAACACAAAAGTAACTCACCTGTCAAAACTATCACTTTTTTTGATGAAGAAGTCCAGCTTCTGATAGGCGTATTCAATAACATCTTCATGCAGCTCAACACCATGATTCACACCAAATGGCCCTGAAAGTCAGAAACACGTACAACCCTGTTACTGCAACAACACGATTTCAAAAGCTTGTCATCACATTGTCCTTGTGTGTTCTGAAATGTGCAAGTGCAGATAATAAAAACAGATTTTTGTTTGTATTTATATTTATACACATTTTGTTGTTTGACTCTCAGACTTTTCTATACATATTTTTGAGTCTCTTTTTCTGCTTGTATTTTTCTCTTTTTTTATGTAAACTACAAGCACCTTTCAGATGAAGTCCTATCAACTCCCCCCGACCCTTTCTGAAACAGCTTCTGTATGTTAAAATAACCAGGGCTTCAACTGATCTTGGATCAGCAGTAATATTAAAAACATGCTGATGATCCGGCTCAATGGTAATGAATTTAAACAGCATTAGATTTAACGTGGATCAGCCAAAATAATCAGAACCCAATCACAGCTTTCAGATGGTGTATTAACTCACCCAGTATAAGTCCCACCATGGTGCTCAGATAGCCTGTACCACTGCCAAGGTTGAGAAAAGACAGGCCAGGCTGAAGATCCAGGGCCTCCATCACCTCCGAGTAGATACAGGGTGCAGAGAGATGGATGTTTCCATGTCTCCAGGCCAGATCCTTGTAGGCACTATCACGGAACTCCTCGAGATAGTAGTCAGCACGATCGATGGCCCTGAAGGCGTCTTCAACCAGATCAGAGCGAATGTACTGAGCCTCCTTCAGGTTGTCAATCAACTCATCATTGTCCTCCCCAGCACTCACTGCTCCTCCCATTTTTGCTTTTTTGGGGGGAAAACAGACCCACAGGAATTAAAACGAGTGTGTAACGTAAGAGAAACATTTGGAAACAAACCTAAAGGCAAGGCGATTTGTTCCAAAAACACTTTTTTGTCATGCAGGTTGAAAGTCTGTTCACATCCTGATATCAACTAAATTGTCTAAAAATATGTATATATTTTCTGTGGAGGGCACAAGACCATAAAATGTTCGTCCAATCATTGCATTTGGTCCGAATGCACAATAGGTTAGTTGTCACATAAACATCTACAAACAAATGATGCCTTTTCTTAAAAGTAACTTAGACATTCTTTTAGTTTCTTTTAACCAACCATTGACAAGTCTGACAGCCCGAAAGCAAGTCTTTATTTTAAACAGCATAGTTATTGTTTTATCATCACACCTAACAGACTATTAGTAAAACTTGTGAACTTGAAAAGTGTGCTTGTGATATCTTGAGCAATGCAACTTCATGTTTTTATTTCTAATGCAATGGCAAGCACACATTTTGCGGGCCTGAACGGTGAGATTTTGTCACCGCATGAGTTGCATCAGTGGGCGGACGGTGGCGCTCGTGTGAGCGTCGAGCTTCCCCGGAGACGCTGAACAGAAACTGCAGATGTGCGAAATCTCAACCCACCAATCAGCGCGCGCACAGATGCAGCTGCGCCATCCGTCAACAAACGCAAATGACCACGTTTTTTATATTGAACATCCGGGCAGTTTCTCAAATACAGTTTGAGATAAAAACACATTAAATTTATAATCACGACCTATCCTTCAATGTGCACGACAGCTTGGGCTGCATAACATCAGAAAATAAACTGTTCTAATGCAAAATTATATCCTCATGCCAGTATTAAACTATATGCCAGCAAACACGGTTTATTATATATTATTATATTATAAGGCTTACCTGCAAAAGGAAAATAGTGGAAAATAAAAACAGCAGAAAGATGGAGGTTATATAAATATATTTTACAGACTCGTCACGGGAAACACCACGACGACTTCACAGTCGACCAAACCGGATCGATTGATTAAAACACATTGATTATAAGTGTATTGACGCTGTTCGTTTGATCAATAATCTTCTTTTGTTTCTATGTCTCGGTTTCCGCACAGAAACGGTGCGCGCGCGCGGCGCTGGATGTAAACACTGGCCAGCTGACGGCGTGACGTCACGCACACAAACAGCACGTGGTCCCGCGATGCTTTAATATATTCATAAATACCGTTTGATTTAAGTTTGTGCAAAATAACCCTTTAAAACGTAAAGAGAAGCAGCTGTATGCGCACATTGACACTCACGTCGAGGTTAGTTATCAATACTGGGTAAGAATATGACAATTGTTTTATGAATATTACAAATACTGGGAAACTAAAGTTGTGATCTACTCTGTCGCTTATTTGTCCCAACCTGCCACGTTTATAAAGGTTTTTATGGCATCTGTTTGTATTGTTCATCTAAGTTCAGTGACTTTTGATCTATGTTCTGAAGTTCTGAATCAATACAAATGTCGATAAAGAGATATTATTATTTTATGCAATTCAAATGCAACGCTTTTTATATCTATATGTTGTTGTAGATTCGAGGAAGCGTCGGAGTCACTCACTATCCAGTAAGTGTCAGCCAAGTATCCTACTGAGGGAAAGTTTGGTTTGTCTTATGTTTGGTTTGATAAATGTCACAAGAAATTGGGGCTTGACAATGTCTTGCAAAAATATCAGTGATGGGACAAGAGTAAATTAGAGTAAAGAAAGTAAAGAGTAAAGATAAAGTCTTTTGCCTTTGTAACTATATCAAAATATACTTATAACAGACCCAAGAGGTTTAAATATGACAAACTCTCTGTTGTAGGTGATAGAATTTTCATTTATTTTATCAACAACATGAGCAAAGACTATCCATAGCAAGACTAACACAGAGACATTTACAAAATAAATATGCAACAAGATTTCATTCCATTTGTTCTCAAATACTAAATAAATAACAATAAATACATCATAATCTGTTCAACCCACTTCACTCTGGAGGAAGTCAAAATACTTTCATGGAGAAACAGAACTCGTTAAATAAAGGAGAATATTATAAAACAATATAAAAATTGTTAAGTAGAAAATATCTGCACTTAAAAAAGAGATTATAAATCTCTGTCTTTAAAATAAATAGGTTTATAAAACAATTTGCTGTTGATATTCTTAAATTATTGCCTCTTTCAGAACACAGAAGGGCAACGTCTCCTAATGACCGTTTAAAAGCTGTGATAGAGTTTTGCCTTGTCAAATAAATTAAGTCCATAAATAGATGCTGATCAATAAATAAACAAAATAAACCTTAACATGTATCAATAATAAATTAAACGTACATTTCACATTTAAATAGCAATAATAATAATAAATTACAATAATCACATGACGAACTACAAACTATTATATCATGAAAGTGCAATTAATGTTCTCAAATACAATAACTGATTCCTGAATGAAACACGAGCACGTTTACAGCAAATATGAGACATTATCATACAGGGTTTAAATGTATCAGTGCCACATCATGTTTTGTTGAGGGAAGTGATTAATTATGAATTTACCTCAGAAAAACACTCTGAGTCACACACATACAGACACACGACAGTCTCACAGTTTACTGTTCACACAAATGCACTGAGAGAATTAGGAAAGGCAGGTCAGTGTTGCTCTATAAAACAGTAACAAATGATTTACTCCAAAAATACCCCAGAGAGAAGAAAAGCCAGCTTGGTTTAAGAGGCAAAGAATCGTGTGTGTCACCAAAAATGCCATGCAGCATCGTTTAAAGTGGGAATTTGGTCTTCTCGTCTGAATTTCACGTCTTTCCTGGTCTTCCTCGTTTCAGAGGATGCCTCACACACACCTGAAAGTTCTCAGACAGTGTTTTAATGGTGTCGGTCTGGTTATGTAACACACAGTGTCCTGCGGTCGAGGGTCCTCCGTTCACACCTCGATGCCTTTGACCGCCTGGTTGATGGACTCCAGCAGGGCTCGGTTCTCTGGGTTCTGATAACAGTCTTTATCAGTGAACATACGGGTCAGTGTGTCCACACAGGTGTCGAAATTCTGTTCTGTGATCGGCTCTTGCTGTAGTAAACAATAAAATACAGTGTTTAGAAGGAAAGTATGACCACTAAAACAATACAGGTTTCATGTCCTGCAGCTCAGCTGTAGAGATGCAGTGTTTTAAAATGAAATAAATATTGTAAAATATTTTCAAAAATCAAAGTATCGCAAATGTCATATCACAATTGTTTGCAACAACAAACAATTGTGATACAATTGTAAACAAACAAATTATTTTCAATGTACAATAATCTGTACATTGTTATATATGCGTTGTCTTCTTGCAACTTTGTCAGATTTGTTTTTACAAAGTTTTTTTATCAGTAAAACATGGCTGTTAACTTTCAGAAGTTACTTACTAAAACACTTTCTTTCCCCAAAGGAATGCAAAACGTATGTTGGCTATATAATTAGCAGTTTTAAAATATTTTAATATCTTTTTAAATAAATTTTATTAACATTTTTAAAAACTTGAAGCATTATCGTATTGCATGTTGCATTATTAAGCAAGTTATTTCATATCGCATTTTTCTTCAATATCGCACAGACTACTTTACGCGAGTAAAGCGTCGCATTAGCAGCACAGCAGTCATGGGTTTTACAAATTTACAAAATTTGTACCTGAAACACAACAGAAGTCACTTTGAATAAAAGCATCTGCCATAAATAATGTGATTCTCAAGTGCATTTAGAAACTAGATCTGATTATTCAATTGACTGTTTGAATGCACATGCTTGTGTGCAATGGGATGCAGTAGACTGACCATCTGTGGTAGACGGATGTCGGCCAGACTGCGGATGAGAGTCTGACTCAGGCCTGACAGCTCCATGAACAGAGCCTCATTCTTCTCTTCGATCAGTTTGTTCTCCTCTTCCATGTTCTTTAGGTTGTTCTCCATGGATGAGATCTACAGAGAGAAGGAGATACATGAAACATCAGCACGTCCATCCAAAGCCATGTGGTGCATTCATGTTTCACCACAGTCCTGAAATTAGCAGAATCGCTGGTTCTCAAGAAATGCATTTATGTGAAACAAGCAAAACGGAGAATTGTTGATTGTCTTTTGGTCGTATTTAACTTTAACTGACCTGTGTGTGGAGATTGGCTACATCTGCCTCCATCTCCGAGTTTGATTCATTCAACTCATTGATTTCTTTGTTCAGCTGTTTTATGTCTTCATCATTGTCAAGGACTGAGGGGAAACAGAAACAACATTAATAAAAAACAGGACAAAATGAACACATTACAGACTGAAGAATGAAAGACAGACTTCTCCAGATCATTTTTACTTGAGCTCACCATCACTTGCTCGGAATTTCTTGCTGATGTAATCATCTCCTGGGAATCTCGCTCTCTTCTTAGCTGAAGCTCTGGGGCATCCTGATAGACTAAGAACAGATTATAAAACAAGACTCAATATGAGAACTTGTTATCGTGAGATTACATCATCTCTCAATAAGCTTCACGCCCCAAAAAATCTTTTGTAATATTATGAAACAGAGGCATTTGTAAAGTATTTTCTCGATAACTCAATTCTTGCAGTTTTGCTGGCAGTCTGGAAAAAGTATTTTGCAAGTCAGTCTGTAAATATGATTACACAGAGAATTTTTTTATATTTGTTATATAAACAAACACACCCCTCTTTTCATTGCTCCGCCCTCAAGATAACAAACACACTATGCAAGACAGGCAGCGACTAACATGAGAGTGTTATGATGTTGTGTGGAACGGTCTTATCCACTTTGTTTTTCTCCTTTTTAAACAGCCAGGACTATGTGCAAACAAAGAACAGACATCTAGCAATTCCTGACAAAATTATTTGTGTGTTGACTTGAATTTTCAACAGTGTTTCTCAAAAATCACTTACTGCACTTTTAACTGCAGTTGACTAAACCTGGATTAAAACTTTAAACATGGTGTCTTCTTAATATTTCTCTGTAAATTTCACCAGACTGTGTCTGTACCTGCGATGAGTGAGGAAACTGCCGTTGGCATGTCCTGATCCATCGCATCCTGGCGTGGGGCAGGTCGGACCCTCGTTCTTGAATGTTTTCCAGGAGAACGGTGTGCCGTTTAACAGGCCCTCTTTCTGCCGGCGGGCTGCCAGTGGGCACCCATAGGCACTCCTGTGGGTGGCGTATTTCCCACTGATGTGACCCAGACTGTCACAGCCCGGCACTGGGCACCTGTACAGAGAAAGTGATGAACTGGAAGTCAGTTTTGGCATACTGTAAGATTATGGGATGTTAACATGCTTTCTTACAGCAAAACAGATTTTGTTTTACGTTTTTTCAGACAATTTGTACAAAAACGTACCTTATAAGCTCAGACTCTTCTTTGTCATCTTTTGTCGGAGTGATTTTGTTTCCTCCCCTTCTGGCACGTGGACATCCGGACAGACTGCAAATGAGAATATAGAAACTCTAAACTTTATGATTGCTTCATGAAATTACTAAACCATTTGTTTTAAACAAATTTAGTGAGATTCATGCTTAAAACAAATACAATTTCTTGCTACTGGAAAGTATTTTAACAGAAAAACTACACAAAAACCCTAATTAACTGAATAATGAGAGTGAGAGACATTTATCCCCAAAGATATGCAAGTGGAAAACATGATGCAAGATTTGTAAACACTGAACCTTCTATGGGAAGCATAATTTCCAGTGATGTGCCCTGATCCATCACAACCTGGAGTGGGACATCTGGAGAGAAAGAAAGAGAGAGAGAGAGAGGCGTGTTAGCATAAACACTGTATTGCTGTGGAAAGATATTTCAGAAATGAAAGAGCCTCTATTATTATACTGTAGATTTAAATAAACTCCTGTGTTTGAGAAATAATTACTGGTTTAAAGTGCATACAGACAAACAGACAGATGCAGTGTTAAATAAAGACTCAGTAAACAGTGTTTAGTAAAGCCAGCAGTATTCAGTGGAGTAAAAGCAGTAACCAGTAAAGAAGCATTACAGCAGACACATACTTGAGTTCAGTAGTGTGGGCAGCCATGAGGGTCCGAAGACTTTTATCAGCAAGAGGACAACCAGACAGACTGAAGAGATGCAGAAAAACAGCAGGGAAGAGGAAGAGGAGGGTTTTATTTAGGAATGAAAGAGGATATAAACTCATGATTTGTGATGAAGACTTCAAATTCACATCTGATGTGTTAAGCTTCTGCAAATCCTCAGCTTTATAAGAACAGTGTATTTCAGAAAAACAGCAAGTTTGTTAGTTGATTGGTTGGTTGGTTAGTTAGCTAACTACATCACTAGTTAACTATCAGGATATTAGGTTGATATTAGCTGGTGTCATGCATGATGTAAACAAGGTTGTATGGTGTTTAAAAAACAATGTGGTTATGCATTATTATTAGTGGAGTGTGCATTATTATTAGTGAAGTATGCATTATTATTAGTGAAGTATGCATTATTATTAGTGAAGTGTGCATTATTATTAGTGAAGTGTGCATTATTATTAGTGAAGTATGCATTATTATTAGTGAAGTATGCATTATTATTAGTGAAGTATGCATTATTATTAGTGAAGTGTGCATTATTGAAGTCCATGTGCTGTTTAATTACTGCACATTTTAATGCTACAGGAGGCAGAAACTGTGAGATTGAATTGAGATAGAGAGATGATGAAATAGAATAAATGAAAACAGAAGTGGTGCAGGACAGGTTATGAGACAGTGTCATAGCATCTACCTGCGGTGAGATGCATAGTTTCCAGTTATATGTCCACTGCCATCACAACCAGGTGTGGGACATCTGGAGAGAGAGAAGAGAGAGAGAGACATAGAGAAAGAGAGAGAGAGAGAAAGAAGAGCATTACATCCATGTGGAAGCATTTCATAGATGTGTTCTGCGTTTACAGAAGATCATTGTTTTCTGTGATAGCAGTGTGTGGTCAGACACTCACAGCAGGATGTCCTTCTTGCTGTCTTTAGGCTGGAACTTGACCTTGAAGCTGGAGGTGGTGACCTCACCAGGGTACTTCCTGTCCTCCAGGTCCTCCTGAGTGGCATCATCATCTTCTCCATCAGAGGAGGCGTATGAGTGGGTGGTGTACTCCACCTGAAAGATAACACATCATAACATAAAGACTGTGGCAGCCTCATTCAAACTCATGCTGTTATGAATTCTGGTGTTAGTTTGATCTATACCTCTTCTGGCTCCTCCTCTTTTTGTTGGTTTGACTTGGTGTAGTCCAGAGGCCCCTCCCACTCTTCTTGTTTGTAGGCGTGGCTTGAGTGGGGTGAGGTGACGCCGCGGTGTTGAGAAGATGACGATGAAGATGAGGATGGATCTGGTGACCTCACTCCATCTCTCTTGGGTTTCTTCATGCTGAGGTCCAGTGTTCCGTTCTCATCCACCTCAATGTCCATGTCCTACAAAATACAGATGATGAAAATATAACGTATGAAAAAGAATCAATTCTGCTGCAAGACTTTACTAAAACCTGCGTTAAATTAATCATAATAACACCTTTGTGGAAATAACAGAGCTCAACTTTTATGTAGATGAAAGTGATTTCTGAGAAACGCTTTTGAAAATTTAAATCAACAACCAAACAAACAGTTTTATGAATATTTGCTAGATTATTTGTGATGTCTGTTCTGTGTATGTGATAAAATAAACTGTGTTTGCACATAGTGCTGCCTGTGTAAATAGGAGAAAAAAACAAAGTGGATCAGACCGATCCACACAACTCTGTAACACTCTCGTAGCCAATCAGCAATAGGGGCGTGTGCACCTGCTGTTAGTCGTTACATGTCATTTGATATTTTGAGGGCGGAGCAACGATCAAGGAAGTGGCAGGTTTGTTTTAATGCTGATTTCAAATAGCAACAGCATTTCTTTAAGTGACAGACACAGATATGGAGGCAGGACTCACTTTGCTGCTCTGGTCTGGTGGTCTGTTGCTGAGGTTTTCTGGCCTCTCCCAGCAGCGGGTGGAGAGGTTGAGGATGGCAGTGGCGGCCATGTGAGCGGCTTCAGCGTCGTGGGTGTAGTCGTAGGCGCTGGAGGTGGAGGAAGAGCTGCTTTTGGTGTATCCTCCTGACAGGCTGTGGCTCGGGGACGAGGCTTTGGGAAATGATTCCGCTGTTAATCAGAATGTCATTTGATAAGCTGCTGGTTTGGAAAGACTATATTATTTAGTTTCCACTCATGTCTATTGCATTTGTTTCATTTACATATAAATATTAGGCTTATCAAGATTATTATAGGGAACTAAAATAAATTGCTTTTGTTTTCAATAATTTGAGTAAATAGGGATATTTACTATAAAAACAATATACAAAGTTGTCCCCACAGACTAGAATAAAAATGTAAACTAAAATTAACCGAGAAACTAAACTAAATAGTCATTTTAAATTCCAAACAAAATAAAAATTTAAATGTAAAACCCAAAACTACTATAATCCTGATGTATACTTACATTTGAAGGCTTTAGGTGAGGTTTCGCTGGTGGGCATTTTGGGGGCAAGTAAACGCTTGCCAAACATCTGCACGTCGAAGGTTGCATAGTCAAAAGACACCTTGGAATATTTCTCCAGTTCCTTGGCCAAGTTAGCCCGAGGTGTGGCTGGCATTGCATTGGGCCTGTAGCTGCTATACTGAGGGATCTCCAGCTGTTTCACAAAACACATCGGCCTGCAGAGCGAGAGTAAGACCATGAAGATCATTCTGAAGATTCTTAAAAGCAGGATTTCTTAGAAAGATCAAACCCTGTATGTCTGCATGAGAACTGAGGCTCCAGCTGGTGGAGGAGGCTGACCTGAGAACTCTGTCTGAGTTGGAACTTCCGCTGGTGGAGTCACTGATGGAGGTCTGAGGCTGTATCTGCTTCTCATAGTTTTTGGGTTTCCCTGCAGCGGCGATAGGACATCCAGACAGACTGAAAGAGATACAATACAGTCAAAACATTATGTTTCCAGAATACAGTAAAACTAAAGCTTCATCTGCACAATATATCGAAATTATCACTGCAAATGTACATATTGCAATACTGTAAACAATGGTTATAGTAACTAATTTAGTAACTAGATTATTTTAATACTTGTAATACTAAATACAATTATATGTATATATAGCTGTTTAATATTATAGTGTTTAATATTACTGTAATTAATGCATTACCTGCGATGTGTGTTGCGATTGCTGTTGACGTGCCCCTGTCCTGTGCATCCAGGTGTCGGACACTTCAGTACGTTCTCATGCATTGCCAGAACTAGCGCCAAGAAAGACACATTAGTATACAGAACAAGCACCGCATGTAATGCACTGCAACTCTATACATGCTACAGCATCAATGCATGAAATGCTTACTCTCTGGAGGGATTCTGTCCTTGTGTGGGCATCCAGAAAGGCTGCGGTGGTGTGGATACAGTCCAGTCACATGACCCGTCCCATCACACCCTGGAGTGGGGCACTTCACTTCCCTCTTCTCTGATCTAGAACCTTCTAAGTACAAAAGCGAGACAGGAGACATAAAATGCATCAAGCTCCAGTCACTGCATGCATCAGTCACAAGGTAAAGTGTAAGAAAAAATGCATGTTATCTACCCAACGTTTCTCCTCACCTTTACCATAGTGTCCTCTGCGAGCCATGATGTCCATGGCGTTACTCACTCTCTCCTCTGGATTGTGGTTCTGCTGCTGCATGGGAGAGCGGCTTTCTTCAGAACTGCAACCTGTCTGCTCAGCTTTTAGAGCAATGGCCTGTTCCAGCAGTCCCAGGTTACCCCGTGTCATGTCATACGTCTCGGAGTCATCCGTGACCTCTGACCTCTGTGACATGCTATCTATCTCATCATCATCTGCTTCATCTGCCTCTTCCTCCTCTCCATCGTCCACCTCCTCCTCCTCTTCCTCTCCCTCCGAGCCCAGCTCAATGACAACAGTAGGCGAGTCTTTATCTGAAGCATCATCTCTGTCTTCTTCATCATCATCTTCCTCCTCATCTTCATGGAGAGGGTGGTCTGGGTTCATGTTGCTGTGTGATATCACGTGTGGCTTTAATTCCTGAGCTGAAGTGGTGGTGACAGCGGCGATGTTAGAGTCTGAAGGATCTACATGAGCCTCTTCCTCATCTCCATCATCATCATCATCATTGTCATCTTCACTGTCCTTCTCAGTCTCCTCAAGCTCTTTGGTCTGGACTTGGCCAAAGTCTCCACTGAAGTATTGGTGGTCTAAGTTGTTCTTCTGGCTGGAACATTGAGTTTCCTCTTCCCTGTCCTCATCTTCGTCTTCTTCTTCCTCCTCTACTGTCTGCACAGGCTCATCGCTCTCTTTCAGCTGCTGGGTCACTCTTTCTTCCTCTGTAATCTCTTCCGTTTCCTCATCTACCTCTTCTTCCCGAGCCTCAATGTCAGTGGCAACCTCAAGCCCCTCCTCCTCACCCTCTGTATCCATGGTGACTTGTTGGATGGGTGTGTCCTCAGTATTTTCCTGCTGTTTCTCACTTTCACTCTCCGGGGTTGGACTTGAGGCATCTCTGGCGGGTGTCTTTTTCTCCTCTGCATCTACTGGTGAACTTTCAACTGATGAACAATATAAAAGAACGAATGTAAGTTAAATGTACACAAGCTGCTCCTGTCAAATTCAGATGAATAATATCTCACCTGTCGTTGCTTCTGATGTTTGTGTATTTTCTTTTAACTCAGCTTCTCTCTCGACTGTGTCCTCTTCAGACTCCGCCCCCTCGTCTTTGGTTTCCGTTTCGCTGTTTGTGTCGCTCTCTGCATTGAAACCATCATCCATGGCCAGCTTAAGGGGGTGGGGCTTCTTTTTGGGGGCGGTCTGATTCTCCTCTGCTTCCTGGAGTTTTCTTTTTTTAGCCAATGGACAACCCAATGCACTGGAAGGTAGAGATGAAAGATTAGCAGAAACTCATTCGCTCCACTTTTTACCTGGTTTTTAAACTCAAATCTTAATACCAACCTTCTGTGTCGTGCATATTTTCCACTGACGTGGCCTAAACCGTCACATCCTGGTGTAGGGCAGCTATAAAACAGAGTTTGGTTAGCTTTACTAAACACTGACTGAAACGTAAAAGGCAACCAACTATCAACATCAGCTCATGATCTCACCTGTACTCTTGTCCAATCAGCTCAAGAGGAACTAAAGAACAGAGATAAAAACACTGTCAGCTTTAAAGATCTTTGAAATAGTACAGAGCACTAAAGTGTCACCAGAATAGATGTTTGTTCACTGGGTTGAATAACTTTAAGTGTCTTTCACCTCTGATGCCTTTCGAGCGAGTCCTTGTGCGCTTGTCATCTGCGTCTTTGCTCATCTGGAACAAATACTCAGATGTTTATAACGTTTATTTTTACGGGTTACATATTTACTCCCATGTTTCTGTAATTCCTCTATCAAAAGGTATCAATTTGCTCTTTGCCTTTGAAACTGAGTGTCTTTGAAATCAGATGAAAATTTAAACTCAGGCCATAAGACAGCTGGAGATCTTATCTGCAGATCTGAATTCACAGACGCAGAAGTGGCACTCAATCCATTTAAATGCTTTGAAAGTGATAAATGAATAATGCCCATCCAAACGTTCTTTTAAATACTGCATCAATGTTAGGGAAGTGAAATATAAGACAGAAATGGTAAGAGAGTGGGGAAGAGAGATAAGAAGGAAATAGAGACAAAGCGGGAGAGGTTTGAGTCTGATGTCAGAACTTCTGAATTTAATGAGAAAAAAACCTCTTACTTTGATTATTTTACTCCTTTTGATCTCCCAGCTGGTGATTTTGTCCCCTCGTGCCCACCTCTGATTCAGCAGCTGCCCCCGAAACTCATTCTCTGTTGAACACAGAGATACACATACATTAAAGTCTGACATTTTGTTATACGCATCCATACGAAGAATAGATCTTTAAATATCCACCACACCCTTACATATTACAAATTGTGATTTATATATTGTAATATGCATTTATAACTTTAATGTCATGACTCAGAGGCTACCCAGCTAACATTTTTAGGTTGTAGGAATGTTCCCCTAAAGTTTCCATTAAGAAACAAAAACATTAAAATGTTATTTTGAAATGTTCTAGCAACGTTCAGAATGTACAGTTTCTCAAAAGTCACTGTGATGCAGCTCATAACATCTTCAGAGTAACACACAGCTCTGTATAGTGTACTGTTAAGAGTTATTATTTCATTAATAGTGGAAAACATGAGGCAAGACACGAAATACATAAATGCAAGAATGATGGCCTCCATCTGACAGTTTTTATTTTTTCTAAAAAAATGTTTTTGTTTAATATAACTTAAGACCTAAAATGTAATGTCAAGTTTGTTTAGAACCGAGGTGTTATAAAGACACAACATTTGAAGGAATAACCTACAATGGGCATCACCTAAGGCATCAATAAATAAAGCATAGCAGCATGGTGTGGATTTAAAGGCCAGTTGTGTGTTGTGTTGTGTGTTGTGTAGGGCTGGTATAAAGTAAACAGATGGCTCACTCGCATTGTTTTGTTTCTCGTGTATAACGCACCCAATCCCAGACCATTAACAGACAACGATCAAAACATATGTTGCCTGAATGTTGCTTTAGGCTGTTTAATGGTTTGTTCACTCTCATAAAATACTGCATTTAAAAACACTGGCTGTCTCTTACTATGAACAAACTTCCAATGAATACGTTTGCCTTCAAACCACGCGTTTATAAACATTAATAAACAAACAATATAGGTTAAACGCACGACAATACATTTATCTTTGAAATTAAACGTAAGAACATGAATAATTGTGTTATTAAAAAAGAAAGAGGCCCTTTAAAATTCATAGTCTTACTGAGAATAAATCCACGATAAAAACAACTAATGCAATTATTATATTGTTATTACTTACACAATATGTCAACTAACAGGTATAAATAACGCTATAATGTAAATGTACACACACAGGAATGACTCTGCGTCTTTAAGAGATCACAAGACCGGCGTCCATTTGGCTTTAAGAGTAACATGCATCAAAACACTACATTTAACAAAAACTTCCCATCGGCGTCCAAAACAACATGCAAGAAAGAAAATACCATATGCAAACCACTGACGACGTTATTTTCCGGGAGATACGAGCGGCCTCTTGCCTTTGTAGGCTGTGTGTGTTAACTTCAGTGTTTGCACACCTCCCCTACAGACAGACAGTCTCAAAAACCTGCAATCATTCGCGCAGGATCCGTGCAAAACCTCTTCATGCTGTATGCAAAGCACCTACATCCTTTAATGTCACCAGAAATGTGCGCAAAATCATTTCTCCGCACGCTTTGTAGGCGAAAACGATTTTGACTTACCTTTCGCTCACAGGCCCATTGTCCACCCCTCCCTACCCTGCGCCGTGACGTCATCATCATCACCACCATCATCATCATCATAGTAAATCGTGTACAACACAAGATGGAGAGAGGGTCTCTTCTGACACCCACCCACCCGATATACAACACACACGTACACAAATCTTACTTTACAATAGGACAGTCATTTGACGCACAATCTGAAAGCTAAATAAAAAATAAAGAAAACACTTTATGCATTTAGATGTTTATAAAATATAAAAATATCATATTTGGAAGCATTTCTTGTGTTGTTGAGTCGTGCTGAAAGTTCAGTACCCGAGACAGCGCGGTTTCAGTACCATGGACAGAAGCGGTGGCTTTATAATGAGATGCGCTGTTTTCTGACCCAGCAAAGCGATGTGAAGATAAATGCACCAAAAAACACGTTATACAAGCCTAACAGCCTCATTTCAACATCAAAATAAGCCCGTTTTTATATCGTCAGAGACGAGATGTTATTCTAATACACGATTATATTATAGTATTGATGTATTTCACACTGCACTGAATGTGGATCTATTTTGTTCTGGCGTAATGACACATTTTCGTGCTTCAAAGGCGTTGAACTACTTTCCTTTTATGATTTTCAGAAGCCCAACAACGTGACCTAGTTCTGTAGAGTATAATGACATTAATTTGATCCGTCTCAATAAACAGTTTAAATCATTTCTTTTTGTAAGTTCCCAGAAAAATGTTATGGGTATTTAACCAAAGACCTACAGAAAACACAGTAAAACTGGCTAAATAAAATATTCATCTGTTATAACTTCATATAACCAAGGAAAAGGGAAAACTACACTAAAATGCAGTTTTTCTATTAAAAAACTGTGCCAATATAAAATAGCAAAAAAGTTACAAGGGGTCTTTAACGTCATAAAAAAGTTCCGTGTCGTTTATGAAGCTACTAAAAGCTTTTACGAGTTTTGCATATTTAATAAGACCGAAGTTCTTCGGTTACCAGCTGTAACATTGCTTCCCCTCATCCTAAAGTTTCATACAGATGGATGTCCAACATACAATTAAAGCCACAGTCTGTTCCCATTGGCGAGACACTGTATAAATATTACATAGGACGCCACACGGGAATCCCCCCACTGCCAGATGGACAGAGACCCTCGTGCAAAAGTTTTAATACGCCAGAAATCCGACAGTCTCAGAGATTAAAGCACAAACTCCCCCTGCGGGACAAAAGTTGCCTTTGTTTGAAAACTGTCTGGACAGGGATTTCGTTTTGCAAGTTTATATACCAAACATACCAACCTACCAAAAACTGCGCAAATAACACCTGATCATCAGTAAAACACTCTGAAAGAGTTCAACTTAAGATCTGTCGACATTTAAAACAAAATTAACCAAGAAACCGAAGACAACAACTGCACCAAATACAAAGATACGTTTAAATACAAACAAAGTACTAAGTACCAACAAAGGTACGTTTAAATTCTCCAACAAATGTCAATCGACAAAACACATTGTCAGCAATTGTTAGATCACATGCATTATGAATTATTGTTATTAACAAGACGTTTTTGATAAAGCAACACATCCACATTATCAAAACAACAGCGCACAAGACTGTATTTTCTGATCTTATCTAGCAAGACAAATATGTGGATTCAGAAGTAAAGTGAAGTTCAGGACTTACCCAGAAAAGTTTTACACAGCTTCATCTTTGCGGTGATTTCTTCGTCTTTGTCACCGCAAAAATCCTCAATTCAACTTCATTACAGAGAAAGTTGCTTTAAAGAAAACTTTCAGGGGTGGGCGGTCTTATTGTGCGTAAAGCGCGTCCACCAATCAGAAGCGTCGGGGTGCTTTTTGTTTCCCGTGTTCAGCCAATCAGGCCGCGCCTCGCTGCTGCGTCCTCAAACAATGACCTCTGAAAATGAAAACAAAAGCTTGTGTTGTTCGCCTCGAGTCACGTGATTACATTTATTTTACGAAAACTCCCAAAACTTACTTTAAATGAAAATAGTTGTTTTATATTATCTTCAAAACATGTTACCCTTTTAAAATGTGTTTTTGCATTTTGCAATAAATATATATTTTAATAAACAAACAAAATGAGGACATTCTGAAACTATTGTCTTTCTCTTTGATTTGTTTGAAATGTTTCATGTTTTTAGTTTTATGTGCTGTTTTAGTTTTATGTTATGAATACGTGAACTTTCCTTAAAGTTTAAACATGGTTAAGTTAAGTTTTAACAATGTTTTAACAATGTTTTTTTCTTTTTACACAAGTTCATATAATTACAATTTTTAAATACTGGCACTGTTTG
>JAZGTK010005425.1:0-22468 GCA_036877625.1 Ambastaia sidthimunki
TTTTTTTTTTCTTTATTTGCTTCCCCTACACTCTGCTACTAATGATTAATTTAATTGATATTAATTTTCAGGTGTTAACACAAAAGTACGTCTCCATGCTGTACCCCAACCTGATGTGACTGTAGGTAAAATGTCTTTGAATCCCCAAACAAGGGACATTATGTCCGTGATTCATATTGCTAGCGAAGTAAAATGTCATTTGCCCGAAAATGGACCAATCAGAACTGTTTGATTTTCTCTCTTGTTCTTTTCCAAAGGTTAGAGAAAAGGGCCACTTAAGGTAAAACTATTAGAACACAGGCTGACATTATGTCCCAGTAGAACCTGCTGCTGCCTCACTGTTTTCAGTGATTAGAAACTGTGCAATAGGATGATGTCACACACATAGATGATGTCACACACAATCTCCTTTTCTGCTGAAGGACATTATAATGTCACATGTTGATGACGATGATGAGAAAGGTCACAGTAGCCCTGAAATCATTGTTGATGTAAGCGCAATGGTGGTGTGGTGTGATGGTATGTGTGTATCCTCAATCACGTCTGCTGTGTCCTGTTGCCCCCTTGCTCGTCCTCCCTCTCCCCAGGCGTTCGTGGTGAAGCGGCTACTGGAGTACACGCAGATGAGCAAACCTGACCTGCCCTACGGCCTGCTGCTGGTTCTGGGCCTCTTGGCCACCGAACTGATTCGTTCCTGGTCCCTTGCCCTCACCTGGGCTCTCAACTACCGCACCGGCACGCGTCTGCGTGGAGCAATCCTCACCATGGCCTTCCACAAGATACTACGCCTGCGCAGTCTGCGAGAGAAGAGCATGGGAGAGGTATGCCGTTGAGGAGTGGGCGGGGTTTAATTAAATACAGAGTGGATTGGAATAAATAACATGTAGGAAAGTTAGGAGCAGATATCCTAGAGTGTTGAGTGTTGAAGAGGTGGAAGAGTGAAGGAATAAAGGAATAAAGGTGATGTCCGCATCTTTGGACCTGTTTATGGTAGTTTCAGAACTGTTTACTTTGCCAGTGTTGTTCATGTTTTCCTCTTGGCCCTCTTTAGTTGATCAATATGTGTTCGAGCGACGGGCAGCGCATGTTTGAGGCTGCTGCTGTCGGTAGCCTGTTGGCTGGAGGCCCCCTGGTGGCCGTGCTGGGAATGGTTTACAACGTATTTGTATTGGGGCCAACTTCTCTGTTAGGCTCGGCTGTGTTCATCCTCTTTTATCCCACTATGGTGAGATTTCATGTTCACATTCTGTTTCTTTGACTGACTTTGCTGGTGGAGATTTCTGGTGGAATATCACAACCGTTGTTTCCATGATGGTAGATGTTCAGCTCCAGGCTGACGGCGTACTTCAGGAGGAAGGGAGTAGCTGTGACCGACCAGCGTGTTCAAAAGATGAATGAGATTTTGAACTACATCAGGTTCATTAAGATGTACGCCTGGGTTAAGGCGTTCTCACAAGCAGTACGGAGTAGGTTCTTACTTTTTTGACTGGTTATTTGCATGCATGCATTTTGTGTACAAACAAATCACTATGTACAATCAAACAGGAATACGAGGTGAGGAGCGCCAGATCTTGGAACGAACAGGATATTTCCAAAGCATAACGGTTGGCGTGGCACCCATCGTCGTGGTGATCGCTAGCGTGGCAACATTCTCCACCCACATGTTGCTCGGTTATGACCTTACTGCTGCACAGGTAGGGTTACATTGCTTAGATTTGCAGTGTAGTCATTGCCACAGTAAAAATTTACTGATGTATTTATTCTTCAATTTTCTTAGGCATTCACAGTCGTGACTGTTTTCAATGCCATGACCTTTGCTCTGAAGGTCACCCCGTTCTCAGTCAAATCTCTGTCTGAGGCATCTGTTGCCATAGATAGGTTCAAGGTGAGCTCTATCTTTCATTTATCTCCTTCTCTTAACCAGTAAGTGGTTTTTACGTAAGTCAGGCCTTTCAGACTCTAGTCTGTATATGTCAGTTGTCCTCAAGCGACAATCCCAGGTGGATTGTTAAGGTTCTTGAGGGTCCAGATGGGTGATCTTAGAGAGTTTGCTGATTAAGATGCAAAGAGAGGAGATTGGTGCCACAGAAAACTCCCTCATGGCACACCATCACCCCACACATAATCATGCAGATGAGTTTATTTGCATGCCAGTGCAGTCTTCTCGGTTTCTGACTTCAGCAGCTGAGGAAGAAGATTCTGTAGATAAGAGCATGGCATGATCATCCACTTCTTTGACTCCTGCATGAAAGCATGAGCATTATGAAAGGGCAAATCTGTGAGGTTTCTGGATGGCACAAAAGCGTATATGGTAAATAGTGAAAGCAAATTTGAGTTCAAATCAGAAAGGGCTTGCTGATTGCTTCAATGCATCACAGAAAAGAAAAAGGTACTCAGAAACTTTTTATACTTGCACAGGATGAGTGTGTCTTGCATCTTGTTTTGGTGTTCAGCTTGACGCCTCACCCCATAGAGTTCAATGTATTGTAGAACATTGACAAAAATAATATGAAAGGGCCTTAAAAAAAGATTAGGTAGGTAGATATGCAAAAAGAATTTTGAAATAATTTAATAGGACGAAGGACAAACTGTTTGTTTTGTTATTCTTCAATTCTAAATCAAATTACTTTTGTGCTTCCTGCAAAATTACATAATTTAGCCTGTTTGCTTTGACTTTTGACATTTTTGGGTTTTCCTCCAATCAGAGTTTGCTAATGATGGCAGAGGTCAAGATGATCCGTGAGCTTCCACGGAATCCCACCGTTGCCATAGAGATGAGCGGTGCTAGTCTGGCTTGGGAGACGGGGGGTCACAGTGCCCAGCCTACGCCCCGTGGGACACCCTATGTAGGCCTGGGAATAAAAGGAGGTCGCAAGAAACGCATTAACCTTGATGACCCAAGACATCACAAGATGTTGGAGGAGGAACAGCATGGCCATCTGTTGAACGATGTGTCTGGAGACATGGCCGCCAGCCTTGATGATCACACCCTACAAGTGCCAACCATTAGCCAACGGCTGCAGAGAACTCTTCACTGCATCGATCTCACTATACAAAAGGTCTTTGCCTTTCTGAACTGATTTCAGTTCAATTGAATTTATTTTTATAGCATGTTTCACAATACCCTTTGTTACAAAGCAGCTTCCTCAAAAACAGAAAAGGAAAAGAAAATAGTGCTTTTAAAATCCCCTAGTGAGCAAGTTAAAGGGAACAGTGACAAACAAAAAAGTACCCAAGATGTTTAAAAGTATGAAGAGAAATATTTAGGAGGAACAATGTAACGAGTTAATGATTTTAAGAAATAATTATTTGCTTTAATCCACAGGGGAAGCTGGTTGGAGTTTGTGGTAGCGTGGGAAGTGGCAAGACATCTCTCATGTCTGCCATTCTCGGCCAGGTGAGTTTTTATTGTCTTCTGAGTGACTTGATTTGAAGTGACCAGATGTAAAGAGCTGTGTTTGTGTAAATATAAGCAGTGGTCGTTTGTCTACAATGATTCCATTAGATAAATGTAAAAATCCTCTAAACTATTTTAATACCTTTTGTGCACATATCCTAGATGACACTTTTAGAGGGAACCGTGGCTGTCGATGGAGATTTCGCGTACGTGGCACAGCAGGCCTGGATTCTTAACGCAACCTTTCGTGACAACATCCTGTTTGGAAAGGAAATGGAAGAAGAGAGGTGAGCATCAAATGAGGGAAAATGTGTGACATTGGAACATGTCAGTTCTTTTATGGTTGAATGAAATGGCTGTGTTAAATCAACATTGTGAATAATGCGTATGAGTCATTGTGAAGGGGACTGAGGGGCTGAGCAAGTAAAAAGAGGCTGCAGGCAGATTTGTGAATGTGGCACTGTGACTCAGCACAAAGATAAAATGAGCACATATAACCTTGACCGTTTCACCCCACAACATTCAATTGCTTCTGTGCCTTTCCTGAGGAAACATGCATTGCAAATCAAATTACTTTTTAGCTTACTTTTTAAGTAAATTACTTTTTCTTGATATTTTTAAGAGTAATAATCCTCTGATATCCTTTATATTTTTTTCTTGTCTCCTGCAGGTATCAGGGTATTTTGAGTGCTTGCTGCTTGAGACTAGACCTGGCTATTCTCCCTAATGCTGACCTGACTGAGGTAACACACTAAACAATCATTAAGAGAGATTTTTAGTATGTAGACGTGACATTCTAGTCATTTCTGTCTAGACACTGTGAGTGACTTTGTAGAGAATTGTGTGCTTTTAATGTTACGGTAACTGATTGGGGAGGCCTTTTTATGTTTGTGCATGAGCCTCGCTGAACACCTTTTGAGATTAAGTAGAACTGTCTAAATGGATCAGGCGCTGACACAGAGTGATGGAGCCTGGCTTTTTCAAATCGTCCTAAAGGTGTTTAGTAAGGGTTCAGGTTTGTGGAGGCCAGTCTGGTGTATAAAAAAATATTAGCTTTGTGCACAGTAGCAGAAAATGCTTGCAACAAAATTTAAAGCACACAATGCTCTAGAATGTCATTTGCAAGAGCCAAATGTTTTTGTAGCCAATATAAGTACTTTGTTAAACCCCTGTAACTAATAGGGTCTCTGTTGAAACTCATAAATGCAAAAGTTTCATCCAGGGAATCAAAGTCATAATTGACTGATGTAGTTTGACTGTCTTTGTTAGATTGGAGAACGTGGTGCCAATCTGAGTGGAGGACAGCGCCAGCGTATCAGCCTGGCCAGAGCTTTATACAGCAACAGGGACATTTACATCCTCGATGACCCTCTAAGTGCTCTGGATGCCCATGTCGGAAACCACATCTTCAACAACGCCATTAAGAAGCAGCTGCGTGGCAAGACCGTCATCTTTGTCACTCACCAGCTTCAGGTATATTCTAGTTCCACTGACCTTGTGACCTCACCTATCTGCTTCATGTGCTTCTTCATCAGTCATTTATTTTACTGTAATGCAGGAGTGTGTGTAAATGCTTTCTCAGCTTCTCTCATCTAAAACCACACAATATTTGCTTGTTCTTGATGTTTTCCTTGCCTAAATAAAGATGATGCTGCATAATGTCTTTTAATTCTAAACTCATGCTTTACTGTTGTACTGTACTACACTACAGTATCTAGTGGACTGTGATGATGTGATCTTCATGCGTGATGGCAGCATCACAGAGCAGGGCAGTCATGAGGACCTGATGAATCTGAACGGAGACTATGCCGCCATGTTCAACAACCTACAGCTTGGAGAAACACCCCTAATTGAGGTTGGTATCTCAGCAGTCAAATAGTTGTTGTATTTATACTTTAGCCCAGAAAAAGATCAGCCCTTTCATTTCTAAACAAAAAGAGTCTCAGAGCAAACCTAAAAAACTGACAGTGGTTTGATTGTCATAGTCCTTAAATTCTTTGTGTCACTTCTTAGGTGCCCAATAAGAACGCTGGGAGTTCCCTGAAGAAGCCACTAGAGAAAAACAAAGCAGGATCTGTTAAAAAGGAAAAATCAGCCAATGAAGATAATGGTAAGAATGAATTAGTTAAAGGAATAGTTCACCCAAAAATGAAACTTAGCCCATACATTACCCACCCTCAAGGCATCCTAGGTGTTTGACTTTCTTCTTTAAGCCAAACAAAATCAGAGTTGTATTAAAAAATAAATAATTTCATAATATAATCTAAATAACATGGCTCCTTCCAGCTTTAAAATGACAGTGAATTGTGCCAGATATACTGAAGCTCCAGAAAGTCATAAGACACATGAGAATCATAGAGATTTGGTGTTATTGAAGAATCATTATCATTTTTGGGTGAACTATTCCTTTAAACGCAACTGTATTTCCTTATGGCTTGCCATATTTGTGTCCTGCTGATTTACCTTACGTTTGCGTCTTCAGGTCAGCTGATGCAGGTGGAAGAGCGAGGGAAAGGCTCAGTGCCCTGGGCCGTGTATAAAATATACATCCAGGCTTTAGGAGGCCTGCCTGTTTTCCTCTTTATCCTGGCACTGTTTGTTCTCAATGTCGGCAGCACTGCCTTCAGCAACTGGTGGCTCAGTTATTGGATCAAACAGGGCAGTGGGGTAAGAGGGTGTGGGCAGCTTTAAAGCCCCTTTATAAAGTTCAGTTAGGAAAAATGTCTGCAAGTGTTTTTTTCGTATTTGCTTCTGTGTGCATAGCAGCAACACTCCTCCTGCAATACATGATCAATTTACCTCAGTAGAGAATCCACCATTACATAAATGATTAATAACTGACATTCATTACAACATACTGTTATTTAATAGAGCTTTTTGAATGTGCATTTCTTTGTGTAATTGTCTTGTGATGTCTTACTCAACAGAACACCACAGTACAGGTGGGGAACAGTTCAGTACTGAGTGAGAGCATGCGAGACAACCCTCTGATGCAACATTATGCTGCTGTCTACACTATGTCTATGGGCATCATGCTTCTTCTCAAACTACTCAGAGGCATCGTGTTTGTCAAGGTGAGATCTGGTTAACCTGATACAATGTCATGAACGGAATTATATTGTAGATACATAGGAAGGGGGTCTGTAACTATAATAAAAGTATATAATAAGTGGTGATTTTTGTGTGTCATGTTTTGTTATTAGGGTACTCTCCGTGCCTCCTCGAAGCTACATGATGAACTTTTCCAGAAAATTCTTCGTAGTCCCATGAAGTTTTTTGACACCACCCCCACGGCTCGCATACTCAATAGATTTAACAAAGACATGGATGAAGGTAAAGTCTGGCTCAGGGTTCATTATTATGAAAATCATTTTGATAACATGATCAAATGTACTTAGATCTCTTTTTTTCTTCTATATTTCTTCTCTCTCCTCTCAGTGGATACACGTCTGCCATTCCAGGCCGAGATGTTCATTCAGAACGTGATTTTGGTGCTCTTTTGCCTAGGCGTGATCAGCAGCGTGTTCCCCTGGTTCCTAGTGGCAGTAGGGCCGCTGGTCCTTCTATTCACTGCACTGCACGTGGTTTCTAGGGTCTTTATTAGGGAACTCAAACGATTAGATAACATCACACAGTCACCTTTACTGTCCCACATTGCCTCCAGCATTCAGGGCCTGACCACAGTGCACGCTTATGGGAAAGAGGAAGAGTTCCTTAACAGGTGAATGCTGGGATATCACATTACATATCACTTCCATGCTTTATTGTGCGTTTACTTTAAATACAATAACTTTGATTCTGTTTGAATGGAGTTCTCTTACTCAAGGCATCCAGTGAACTAGGTTCATAGACTTTGTCTGGGTTTTTTCCCACAGGTATCAGGAGCTGCTGGATCAGAACCAGGCTCCCTTCTATCTGTTCAGCTGCGCCATGCGTTGGCTGGCTGTGCGCCTGGATGTGATCAGTGTGGCTCTTATCAGCATCACAGCCTTAATGATTGTTCTCATGCACGGCCAGATTCCTCCCGCCTACGCGGGTCTGGCCATTTCCTATGCCGTACAGGTGAGGGGAGGTCGTGTGATGTGTTTCTTATGTACAGCTGGATTCGAATTTAAGCATCAGTACTAGAGCATTACCGACAATTAAACACAAACATTTAGTAACAGTCTCAAGAATTCTCAACAAAATTTAAAAATTATATATTTTATGTTTCTACATTAAATTGTATTGCAGTTTGACACTTTAAGGACTAAAGTGTTATTTCCCTTGCATTTTAGAGTAAAGTAGACCAAACATTATAAACTAATTTTAAAGATATTGGTATCAAAAAACAAAATGTAAACCAATACAAATAATGCAAAAATGAACACCACCAAGTGGCATTCTGTGCATGTTTAAAAAACCTGCACAGCCAATTGGACAAAAACATAACTGAAGTGTGAAACAAACATTAAGAGTGAAGCTAACAATGCTTTTCATTTTTGACTCCTGAGTCATTACCTAGCTACTGTGGTAAACAGGTGCCACTGTAATTCACACTGATGATGCAAACAGTTCAGAGCCGAATAATACAATATGACAAGAGACCTGTGGGAACAGAGAAAAGCAGTTTTTAATTTAGACCAAGCATTCAAGTGTGAAAAAAACAAACAAACACAAATATTTCTTGCCCATAAATTACTGGATGGGGTAACAATGTCAAAAAACATTAGATCAGACAACATGAAAGCATATAAAGAAAACTGATTGTAACTGTTTCATCTCTGACAGCTCACAGGATTATTCCAGTTCACTGTTCGCTTGGCCTCTGAGACTGAAGCTCGGTTTACCTCAGTAGAGAGAATTCACCATTACATCAAGGTACTGGTCCTACTTCAGTATTTGATTGATGTTGCAAGCCTGATGTCTAATTTAATTTGTTACACAGTGAGTACAGAAAGGGTTATTTAAAATACCTCTCTCCATCTTAGTCTCTGTCTCTGGAGGCCCCGGCACGGGTGAAAAACAAGGCTCCCCCATCTGACTGGCCCCAGGAGGGTGAGATAGTGTTTGATGGAACAGAGATGAGGTACAGAGACAACCTCCCACTGGTACTGAAGAAGGTTTCTTGTACCATTCGACCAAAAGAAAAGGTCGGCATTGTGGGGCGAACAGGCTCAGGTCAGTCTCTTTTAAACAATTAAAACCTATTAAAAGTGCAGAAAGATTTCTGAGAAATGCTGTTGATATTTGAAATCGACATCCAAACAGACACACCCCTCCCTTCATTGCTCCGCCCTAAAAATAACAAACACACTATGCAACACAGGCAGTGACTTACAGTTGCCACGCAATGTCTCTTTTGCTGATTGGCTGGTGTGTGTTATGTTGTTTTGGTGATCGGTCTGATCCACTTTGTTTTAGTCCTGTTTACACAGCCTGTGTGTGCAAACACAGTAATTTTTTACACACACACAACACACATTTTGATTGATGAATTCAATTTTCAACAGCGTTTCTCAGAAATCGCTTACCGCACCTTGAACATAGATCTACTAGGTAGGAAAATTAATATACTTCATATACTGTTAAAATTAATATATGAATCAAGCTTTATGAAATTTCATTCTGTAATAAAGAAGTTTAAATAAAGTCCATAAAATCTGTTCCTCAGGGAAGTCTTCTCTAGGAGTGGTTCTGTACCGGTTGGTAGAACCTTGTGGCGGCTCCATTAAGATTGATGGTGTCAACATCTGTGACATTGGCCTTGCAGATTTGCGCAGCAAGCTGTCAATCATTCCACAGGAGCCCGTGCTTTTCAGTGGTACTGTCAGGTAGGCGGGCACATCTGAGTATATTTCCACTGTTTTCCTAAAGGCCTTTCTCATCACAACACACGTGTCATGCAGAACATTTACTTTAATTTAAACAATGCATTAAAATAAGTAAACATTTACTTTAATTCAAACAATGCATTTGAGCCTAAAAAGGAAAAAGTGCTGTGATTACAGGTAATAAATAATACAAATAATACATATTTTTCTTCTGTAGGTAACATTTTTACATTGTTTAACATCTACATAAATACTGAATCCATGTTTTTTCAGTAAAGCTTTGTACTTCAGTGCTTCCTCTTAGTGCTTCACATGAAAGTATTCTTTTCTTGTTCTTATATATGCTTTTTTCATATAGTCAGCCGTTGTGTTTTATGTTGTGTTTTTCCCAAACAGATCCAACCTGGATCCATTTAACCAGTATTCTGAGGAGCAAATTTGGGATGCCCTGGAGAGGACACACATGAAAGAATGTGTAAGCCTAAGAGAACCTATTAGAAGCTAAAGTGATATATCATATATAGCAGTTAAAGGCAAAGTAGTATTATGTTGCAAATTCTGTTTCATACACCCTTTCAATTTGTCTGTCACACCTAAGGGCAGGTGCAACAGCTCCGGTTTTGTTTCAGATTACTCATTTTTCCTTTCCCTTTATCTGCTATCTCTGTCCTTCTCATCTCTGTAATTTAATGTCTTGTGTGTCCTTGTTGTTTTTCAGGTGTCTCAGCTGCCCTTGAAGCTGGAATCTGAGGTGGTGGAGAACGGGGAGAATTTCTCTGTGGGTGAGAGGCAGCTGCTTTGTGTGGCCAGAGTTCTTCTGAGACAGTGCAAGGTGAGCTCTATCAAAGACTGTTGTTCCTTCTACCTGCACTAACAGAATCTCTTTGCTTTGTAAGACTGACTTGATCTTGCCCTATGGGGATTAGAAGGGAACTTGGAACAGACTTTGTCCCATTTAACCAGATCATCCACTTTGTTTCCTCCTGATTTTTAGATCCTGATCCTGGACGAGGCCACGGCAGCTATGGACACAGAAACAGATTGCCTAATTCAGGAGACAATTCGTAATGCATTCCAGGATTGCACTACTTTGACCATTGCGCATAGACTGCACACAGTACTCAGCTGTGACCGTATTATGGTGCTTAATCAGGGCCAGGTACTGTGTCTTATGTGTCTTCCTGTGTCGTAATGGCTTGTGTTGAGGGAGTATGACATGGATTACTGAATGGTTTGGGCTTATCTGTAGTATTATAAATTGGTTTATTAGTTTAAATTAGTTCATTATTGAAAGACGTGCACAATGTTCCATGATTCCTTTAAATATATTTGATGATGGAAGCTCCCTCTCTGTGGCTCCTCTGTTTTTCTGACTTCTGGCCTTTTTTTGACCTAGGTGGCGGAATTCGACGAGCCACCCAAGCTTCTGGCCAATGAAAACTCTCGCTTTGGCGCAATGCTGGCAGCAGTGGAGAACAAAATCTCTGTGAGAGGCTAAAGAATGTCAGAGCCAAGGTTCAGCTCCTGAGGACTGAAGCAAACATTCTCCATTAATATTCCAGTCATTGCTGCTTCAATGTTGCTCCCTCCTTCAGACCTGTAGGGACCTGGGGAGGGAGATTATTGTATTTCCATGAAACTCATGGGCTGTCAATAAGGGCATGCCTGTTAAGATGTACTATTTGTGAGCTTAAATGGTTAGGTCAAGAAACACTGATATTGTAATGCTATTGGAGGGGGAATGCTATCGTAATGGAGGGGGGAAACAGTTTTCATGTAGTTCCATCCATGCAAACTGGTATGTTTTAGAGTATATATCTCTGTTTATATGAGTTTATATATATTTACAAGGTTGTTGCAGGGTCGTTTTGTATTGATTCTGCTAGGTATGTACAGAATGTAACATATGTATACATTCAGATGTATCATCTTTCATTACTGTTTAATATTTTTGACAACTTGACTGTCTTTAGTACATGTGTAACTGTTGTCTTGTGACTTGAACCCTGAACTTTGGCACAGGTGATGTTGTATAAGCACTGAATAGGTGGAACTTTTTAAAACAGACAGTGCTGCTTTTTTTACTGATCCTTGTTCAGCACACAAAGGCTTTGGGCTTATATAGCTAAGAGGCCTTGTATATTTATAGTCTATTTTCACTGTTAACATTTTGCCTGTACCTTTTGTTTTTTTTCTTTTATGCTGTCTTTTTTTATGAATGCATTTCTCATTTTGACGTTGTTGCATTTTGCATCCACAGAGGAGTTAACCTGCTTCTTATGCTGGTAGAAGGTCTCTGACACATCAAGCAGAATCTTAATGGGCCGGATTTGCTTGTTTATGTGTGTGTTACATTGTCTATCACAGCTTTGGTACAAAGAGATCATGCGAAATGGAACTCTTGCATCAGGTTATGATGGTCCTTTGCGATCTGGATGAAGGGAAATCTGATTTTGAACATGTCCCTCATCAGACCCTGTGTGTTTGTCATTTCTGTTATTTTCTATAGCCTTAGCATGGTTTCTTAATTGCCTTGTGAAAAGGGTGGTATAACAGGAGAGAGCACACTTTCCGCAGTCTCAATAAATTTATTTTAGGTTTACCCTTTCTGTGTCTGTGTTTCGGCAATGAGAAGGGATTAACTGTAATGAAATGTGATATCAGACTGTTACCTAAACTATCGATGGCCATTTTAGTTACTGTAATAGGACAGTGACTGAAGTGTTTTCCATAGATTCACTCTCTTTCTAGATCTACTGTCTTACTTGAGACATCCTGGTGTTCTGCTGTTTCCTAAAATAATCTTGAATTCGTTTTTATTTCAGCTCACTTTATGTGGCACAATTGTGGCATTAAAAGAAATGAAAATATTATAATTTTGATGGATAAAAATATTAGTAAAGGGTGGTAAATGTGAGTCATGTGAGTTTTAAAATATTACATATTATTTTTGTTGCTGAGAAATATAAACTGGTTTAATGACTGAATTAAATTCCATAAGTAAATGAAAGGTAAGAACTAGGCTTACAGTCTACATGCATCTCACAAAAATAGGTTAAAGAAAATCAACACAGTGTTTCTTCTCCACAAATATCCACAATAAAACAGGAAGGACAGTGGCCAGAATGACAAAAGAAACCAACACTCAGGGATTACATCAGCACTTGTAAATGGAACTGGGTTGATTAGGAAGCCAACACAGTATCATGTGTTTGTACAGGATACCTTCTCCCTTTACAGTCATCTGTGCTTATCAGTTGCTGTAATAGTGGTGTAGTTTACAGTTAATATTATTCTGTCACCATAATTTCTGTTATATTCCTTGCATATTAGTCAAAACATATTAACATGCATGGTATGGGATTCAATGGTCCTTATTTGTAGAAAAAACGTCCATGGTACTTATTTTTGTTTTTTGTAACTTGAAAGTCACTGTTTCCCCAAAATCCTATTTTAAGTGACGTGAGGGTATGACACACTTCTATATGGATGACCTTTCAGTGTCGGTCTTGTTATAGGATTCATTGGTAGTAGTTTACCAATCATCCGTTCTGGGGTCAGAACCTACAATATATAGATGGGATGTTAATTATTCTAGTAATTTAATTAATCTAGGGCTTTGCCACTGTTTTGAATGTATGACGCATGTTGTTGTTGAGTTGTTGTGGTCTCTGTTGTTGTTTTCAAGCAATTAGTTCATTGGTGGACAGTGTTATTAAGGTTTACAATGAGGTGTTGGACGAGCTCAGCAGCGCCCCCCTGCAGCTTTAAAACTTTGCCGTCTCGAAGTGATTTCCTCCCCTGTTTTTACTTCCTGTTTTCTAAGGGAGTCCCTTAACTCAAATCGTTTTTGCTCATCAGGTTTGCACTATCTTTTCTTCACCCGATAATTTTGACCCCTCTCTCTGTCTGCCTTCCGAACGGACCGTGAGTCGTACCGACGGGGACGTCCATATATATGCCGCTTTAGATGGAGGTCGGAAGGCTGAACTCAGTCGTGTCTACGGCTCTGATGGATTTTACGTAGACTTTTGTTTTTGTTGTTATTTTTATACCTGTTTTTACTGCCGTCTTGTCGTTTTATTGTCATTTTTGCATTCGTTTTCCTGCCTGGCCGACTGTCCAACCCTAAACGCTCGTTTAACTAAAGTAACAATGTAACAAACTCGGTCGCTTGTTCATTTATTGTCCGCCGAGACCGATCGCGCAGACCGCTGCGTGCTTTCGCCGTTTTTAAAGTTTGCCGACGTCGTTACCGGATCGTGTGTTTATTCGCCAAACTTTACAATGGCCGAGCTGCAGCGGCCGACGCTGTGTTGCTGTCGGAAAGTGCTGACGGTGCCCGGTAAGTCCTGCGAGAGCGGCCGGAGTCTGGCACACTGTCGCCTGGTGGACATCGCGTCTGCGTCCAACTTCCACAGCTTTAAACTCCGACATTTCCATCTGGATCTCCACCTTAACTTCGCCGTTAAAAGGATGACGGGATGGCAGGTTCTGGAGCTTACGCCCGTTCAGCCCGGTGCTCAGTCTCTCATTCTGGACACGCATCCTTCGTTATTAATTCATTCCGTGGACTGTAAGGTTCCCGGCGCGTCCGGTACTCCTGATGTGTTTATCTCACTCACCTACCGAGTGGAACCGTTTACCGATTACGGATCCTCCCTAAACATCAGCCTCCCGGCCGCCGTGATCCGGCCCCACCGGGCTTTCCGTGTCACTATACGCTACACTACAACAGACGGCCCTGCGGTAAGGTCAACACGGTGACAGCTTGCGATTTATGGTTTATATACGCTAATAATAACTGTGTTGCACAGGACTATTGTATCCAGAGTTGTGATTGCGGTGAAAAATCGATATGCACCAAATATAGCCCATCTGTAGAGCTGATAATACCCTCCGTTAGTTTCTGCCTGTTTATCTTCAGGGCTTTGCATGGCCAGGTTAAAGGGTCCTTTAAGAATTGGGATTGTAACGTGCTTGTGTCATCAGCCAATTTGGACACATGCAGGAATAGAGATGAAAGACTGTATGAAGTCTGAGCTATACTGATAAGACTGACCTCAGTGTAGTGACATGTCGCCTCGAGCAGATAACTGGAGATATCCAGGTCATGATTATAACTTTAGGCATGTTAACCATGTTTAGTACAGAGAAGTGTATTGATAGCTGTATCTCTATGTTGGTTACCAAAACAAGCTTATTTGTTGTTATATTATTGTATGTTTTGTAACCTCAGAATTGCTTGTTCATTACAGAGAAGGGTTTTATTTTGAACGTATAATGCTGTGTTTTTCTTCAGATTTAATCACACTGTCAATACCTTACTGTGTAATTTTGCTGACATAACATAAGCTGCTTACCTATATATGGGTATTTGTTCTTTGTTCCTGCAACACCGCAGCTTCATTAATATTTTATCTTCAAGTGCATTTACAATGACTTGGCATTGTAACAGAATAAATAAATGGAACAGCCACAGAGCTATGAACCATACACCATTCTTGAAGTACCAGTGACTTTAAGCAAAAACGAGCTGTTATTTTAAGTTGTCTTCATGCATTTGCAAGTTTAAATCTTTTGTGTGTCACAAAGAAAATCTTCTGACTCACCTCATTATTTTCTGCTCCCTCTGTCAGATCTGGTGGCTGGATGCAGAGTTGACATGTGGACAGACTCGTCCGTTGGTCTTCACGCAGGGTCACTCTGTCTGCAATCGGTCTTTTTTTCCCTGCTTTGACACTCCGGCGGTTAAAAGCACCTACTCTGCCACTGTCAGAGTAAGTCTTTTATTTGGCTTTGCTTTATATGTGACATCCTTTTGCATGTGTGTGTGAATGTCTGTGTTCGCAATCTGTGTCCTCACAGGTACCAGAGGGTGTCACAGTGTTGATGAGTGCCTCAAGAAGTGCATACTCTAAACAGGACAGGGTTTTTCAGTTCTCCATGGAATACCCTGTACCAGCCTACCTAGTAGCCCTGGTGGCAGGAGACCTACAGCATGCAGACATTGGACCCAGGTTAGTTTAAGTAGAGATGGTGTATATATCCCTACTACCAAAGACAGCATAACACCAGACCAGAAAATCCATATTAGTTGCCTAGCTTTACCAGCTAAAACCTGCTGCTTTACTAAGTAGCAAGAGCAACCAGTTAACACATCCACATGATTTTCCTTAAACAGCATGCTTAAGCTGCTCCACCAGTTAGATCAGCACTAAATTCTCAGTATAACCAGCTTGAAAGTTCATTCGGCATTCTTCATTTTTGACATTTAAGTTTTGCCTATTCTGGAAATTTTCCCACAAATAGCCCTACTCTGTAAATAAACCTACTCTGTAAATGTGAGCCGGAATGCTGGAAGATTTGCATCAGACCCTACTAGAGATCAATGCCAAAATGTGTGGACCAAGGCAGAGCCCTTACTGTGGAGGGCGTGTGTTGTAAGGATGACAGAGTATCACGGTGCAAATGATCAAACTCCAGCAATACGAAATGTTCCTGAATCTGTGTAAAAGTGGCTCTTGTCTAGTTTCATGGGCCAGCCTCTTTGTTCTGTGCTTTTAGGAGTCGTGTGTGGGCAGAGCCATGCATTTTGACATGTGCGGTCAGCAAGCTGGGTGGCAGTGTTGAGCGCTGGCTCAATGTGGCAGAAGGGCTCTTTGGACCTTATGTATGGGGAAGGTCAGTTCCATCTTTAATATGCATTTTAATAATTGATTATATCTGCCAAATTAACCTTTCTTAACCGATCAGTTAAATGAACACTTAATTGATGTGTCTTTCTCCGCAGGTATGACATGGTATTCCTTCCTCCTTCCTTCCCAATTGTTGCCATGGAAAACCCCTGTCTTACATTCATTATTTCCTCCATACTGGAGAGTCAGGAATTTCTGCTTATAGATGTCATTCATGAGATAGCACACGGCTGGTTTGGCAATTCCGTCACCAATGCCACCTGGGAGGAGATGTGGCTCAGTGAGGGACTGGCCACTTATGCTCAGCGACGCATTACCACAGAGGCCTATGGTATTTATATCCTCACATCTTGCATTCTATACATAAAAACCGTGCTTACGTATACATTCCATGCACACATCTTCATACTTGCGTAAAACCATTCCAGTTGTTATGATGGTTATTAACCTGGCCTTTATTCTGGCCATGTAAAGCCCTGAAGATAAACAGGCAGAAACTAACAGAGGGTATTATTAGCTCTACAAATGGGCTATATTTGGTGCATATTGATTTTTCACCCCAATCACAATTCTGGATACAATATGCAACACAGTTGTTATTAGCGTGTATAAATGTTATGATGGAAATGTTGTGCCCTAGCAAACCATCGGTATGCAGTGGTTCATATAAATCCATATCCAAAAACAGTGTCCTTACGTTTCTCTCTCCCCTTTTCTGATGCAGGAGAAGCCTTTACTTGTCTTGAGACAGTGTTCCGTCTAGATGCTCTTCACAGACAGATGCGTCTTCTTGGAGACAACAACCCTGTCAGTAAGCTGCAGGCCAAATTTGAGCCAGGTACAACCTTTTTCACAATGTTAACCTGCTTTTGTATGTGTCTGGTAAAGCCTCTTAGTTTTGGCACATGGTGCTTTTTCCACACACCTGAAATAGCTTCAAACATTCCTCATTACTCAGATTTCAGAAAACCAGAAGTGGGAAAAATCCTCACTTTAGCCTGTCTAGAAAATGTTCCCAAGTACTTATAATGCATATGTGAAGTTTAAAACCATTGAATCATGGGATTAGTGTGTCATACTGTCTGCTTACCTTCTCTTTCTCCACAGGTGTAAACCCTAGCAGTCTAATGAATCTGTTCACATATGAGAAAGGCTTCTGCTTTGTTTCTTACCTTTCACAGCTGTGTGGTGACATCAAGAGATTCGACAATTTCCTTAGGGTGAGAAACATTAAGCATAGTCTACACGTTCACAACACATACATAGACATTCTTGTCCATAATATACGTAAGAGCACTCTTGTCTACATTTTGCTGAATTCGTTCACCCTGCACTGTTATAGGCCTACGTGGAGAAGTTCAGGTTCAGCAGTGTTGTTGCTCAGGATCTACTGGACTTCTTTCTCGGCTTTTTCCCAGACCTGAAGGAGAGCTGTGTTGCTCAACGAGAGGGTGAGTTACACAGACTTTCCATCACCCACTCCCTCACTGAGACACTTACACCTACACATCTTGCTGTGCTCCATTTGTCCTTAGTTAAGTTGAATTGTCCTGGTGAGCCAGTCATAACACACAGTGAGGGGTCAAAGCAACATTAGCAGTATGAGAGATGGAGGCTAAATAAACAGAAATGTGAAACTTTTTTCTTGTTCTTCTTACCTACCCTCCTGCTCAGGATTAGAATTTGAGCGATGGCTGAATGGCTGTGGTCCTCCATTATGTGAACCCAATCTCTCGGCTGGTAGGGCTCTAACAGGCCCTGTCCAGCACCTGTGTGACCTCTGGGGTACAGATGTCCCTGACGCCGAGGCGATTTCAACATTTGACCTCTCTTCATGGAGCACTTTTCAGACTGTTCTCTTTCTGGACCGACTTCTAGACCGGTCACCTTTGTCTCAAGGTATTAAGAGTCCAGCCCATTTTTTTAATGTTTCACACTTCTTTATTTGTAATGTGAACTATGACTGGCCTTTCAGAGGTGATGAGTCTTTTGTCAAGCTGCTACTCTGCCTTGTTGGATGACATGAACGCTGAAGTCCAGATTCGATGGCTGCAGATTGTAGTGCGTAACAGCTTTTATCCAGATCTTCCACGGGTTCGCAGCTTCTTGCATAAACACGTGAGTTGAATAAAGTATTGTGAAAGAACTGACATTTAGGCTGTAACTGACAGTATATTCATATTGACTATTTGAGATTTTGTAGGGCAGGTCAGTCTTTATTGCCTGACAGCATTGAGAGTGCACAAACACTGAGGTTTTTCAATAGATAGGGATAGTCTGATTTATAAAAATGTGCTTCAGTTATTTAAGTGCTTCTATAATGCTCTTTCACTCTTTTGAGCCTCCACGCATTATAAACCGAATTTTCTTTAATTTTTCAATTGAAACAATGTTGTTTCAGAAAAGATGTTTAATTTCTACATTTTAGTGTTTCTAAAAGACTCCCAGCTAGTCTTTAACTATTAACTTCTTCTGACATCATGTCTCTTTTCAGTTTTAAAGGGATATTAAATCACAACCGGTTTGGCTGGTTTCCCCTTTTGCTATATCAAAAACATGCTATTGATTACCGTTTTCTAAAGTGTAGACAAGTGTACAGAGCCATGCATGGCTACAGTATAACTGCAGGGATATTTGAGCCAGTCATACTAGGCAAATATGTCAATGAATAAAGTACAGTGAGTGTAGACTCGAGTTACATAACATAACTTTATATTCTCTTATGTTACCCACATATAGGTAAGCAGCTCTTATAAGTCATTGTAAAATAGCCAGTATATAAAGCCAGGTTATAGCTTATATTTTAACAAAGTTTATTAACAGTTTCCTTAATTGTTTGGTAGACTGCAATAACACACTGCCTCATATGATCTTTGGCTTTTATTTATTACATGTACTGGTTTGCTGTTTCAAATGAAGAGTGGGGCACTTTAATGCTGTTTTTTTTGCCATAGAAAGGTTTTATGTAGTCTCTTTTAGAACTGTCAAGTCTTTATCTGTTATGCTGTTACTCTCTGCTTTCCAGACCTCGCGAATGTACACGGTGCCCCTTTACGAGGATCTGTGTGGAGGAGTGATGAAGTGTTTCGCTGTAGAGGTGTTTTATCAAACTCAGGGCCGTCTGCACCCAAATCTACGTAGGACTCTTCAGCAGATGATGTTCCAAAGCAGTGCTCTTAACACCAGCACAGCCCCATCTTTACTGTCATCTCCACCCTCTGTCCCTTCATCACCCACAGACCCACCTGCCAACGGGACCATGGCCCTGAGAGATGTCAACGTGTCGGCTTGAGTTCAAAACAGTACGTGACACTTCTGTGGAGAAGCAGGAGGAATCAGTTGATATCAGTGAAGCATAAATTGCACAGGACTTGAACTTGGCTGAGACTGGAACACACAGCAATGCATTATGGGTGGCCGGCACTTGCACATGCTCTCCAACACTGGGATGTCTGCTTAAAAATGCAAACAGTGATTTTTATAAGCTAAATATGAAGCTGCTCAGGGCTGTGGAACAAAGTGGAGGACCCATGTCATCTTGTTTGGGATGGTTATTACACCGTTACCCAAGTGTTGTGCACACATGGCTGCCATCTGTTAGTCATTATCTTTGTGTGAGTGTGTGAATGTATGTCTTTGTTTATTTGTGTGGGTGTTTTGCATATGTTCCTCTGGACAATGCACATCAGGTAATTTAAGTTTGCATGCATTGCAGTTGCTTGCCCCTCAGTTCAACTGTGGAATCATGTTGAGGACATCATGCACGTTCATTAAAGCAGGTGTGTTCTGTGGAGGACCAATCCTTTGTGAATCCTCTTCCTGGACAGTATTTGAGAACTAAAACTTCTTTGATGCATATGCCTGCTTGTTTGGCAAATCCTATGATTGCCTGAAGAAGACCATACAGACATTCTCTTTTCTTATTGTTTGATTTCTGGTAACTGGAGTCTTTCTCAAGTCTCTCTTTCCTGGTGCTATCTACTCAGCATTGAGTCTCAGGTATGTCAAGACAGGAGAGGTGAAGTCATGTTAGTGCCTTTTAAAGCTTTCAACACTGCTGCCCAAATTAACAGCCTGTGTTTGTTATGTGAGCCATATGAGTGACATTGGTGAACATTGCCCTAGAAAATTTACAACATGTTAGTTATTCTAGGAATTGAGAGATTGTGGTGATATGATTATTTTTTGTAAAGACAATGTGTTTCTCTCAGTCCTTCTAATTTTTGTTTATAGTTAAAATTCCCTTAAATTAGCAATGAAAAATGCATCTGGAGTTGGGTGGATGGGTCTGTGATTGGTGTAAGTGGCCTTAATCACAAACACACTGCTTAGATTTTACAGGTAACAAATGACATCAGTGTGCAGTTTATATGTCAAGTCTGAGGTTTTCACTGTGGATTTCACATTTTAACATTTCACATTAATTCTCTTAAGAGATCATATGACTGACACTCATCACCAAGTGAAATAATTTTGTTAACCAATAGCTTTTGGCAGGTCTGCATGCAGTACAGCCAACAATAAAAGAAAGTTAGGTTTTCACCCTGTTTCAACAATGCCTATTTTACTGAATGTTTCGCTGATCCTGTGTGTGCTAAGACTGTGTTTCAGCAATGTCATGTATAAAAAAAAATGGGAGTACTTTTTGAGGCCTTTTTACTTGCATGTGTTGGTATAATATAGATGCCAACATGGTATATGTTGGTATATAATCAAGATTAATCGTATAACACATCACTTACATTAATGCCGTCAATTAGACCACGTAAAATCTGCAAATTTATAACGAAATAATCTTTTTTGACCCCCCTCCAGAGGTCCTTTTTGATCTGGGAATCTCCGTGCTACACAACAACAATGTAGGAACTATTTTGTCTTCTAGGTGGCAGTATTGGCGCACTAATCATAAAACACACCTAGACACCCCTGGTAGCTCTAAAGAAACGATCTTGTGCAAGTGTTTTATATTTACAAATGTACGGCCCTAAAACATCTAAAAATGTCGATAATAACTAAAATTAACAACGCAGTGCGTTTGCAAGTAATTTAAACGAGATTTGAGTGTTTGATACGACTTCAATGCCGCTTGCTTAATGTTTCGCTCCGAACCAGACAGCGATCTAATAACAGCAAAAGTATAATAAAAGTAAATAATTAAAATAAACACTTAAGACACTAGAATATGTTTATAGCTTGTCCTGTAGAGGGAGTGCAGCGTAATCGATAGGAGGGGCTATTTCACATCGGCCGACAGCTGTTTCCAAAGGACTGAGGAGGTAAGAGCAACAGTATTCATAGGGAGCCCAGTGAGTGAGGACCGACCTGTGCGATCCCTTTATACTCAAAAGACAACGCGAGGACCTTCTATTACACATTTATAATTAAACAATTTGTTACATACGACCGGCGAGTTACTGGCTTTTTTCCGTTGCATGAAGAGAGAGACGCAGTGCATGTAAGGAGAACGTGCGCTCAAGCGAGCTCCGCGGTGGAGGCGGGAAGCGCGCGCCGCTGTGGCGCTGATGCGCACGGCCTGTCCGTCAGCAACGGCCCGCCATGGCGGAGACCAAGATCATCTATCACCTCGACGAGCAGGAGACTCCCTATCTCATCAAACTACCCGTACCCGCCGACAGCGTCACTCTCGCCGACTTCAAAAATGCCCTCAATAAACCCAACTACAAATTTTTCTTCAAATCCATGGACGATGATTTTGGGTAAGACAAAATATTCGTGTAAGAATACAAAACAACCCTTTGTATTAGTAACCTGCGTTGTTCGTTCTCTCAGACGTGTCACTTTTATAACCACTGTTGTTTTGTTAATTTCTTTATAACTAAACCCCTTCTCGCTATTTCTCTCAAACAGACGCTGACAAAATCGGCTTTACTGTCTGTATAAGCTAATATTGATTTTGGTCGCTTTATACAGCGTATGAATAAACTGGTAATAAATCTTAGTGTCCAGCAGCACATATACGCTTCTATTGTGCAATCAGTGGTGCTTATACACAGATCGGAGGTCAGTGTGAATGAAAGTCTGAGATATTTTGTTTAAAGGTCATGTAAGAGACGTGTTTTGGTGACAGATCAGGTGTATTACATTATACGACAATAATAGCAAAGAAATGACATAACTACAAGTACATTATTGCTCTGTACTTGTAATTATGTAATTACACTGTGGCAGGATCATTGCAGTGTGATGTGTAATTAAAGAAGCACCTGCTGGGTGGAGTAACTTGTTTGATATGAATGAATCTTTCAGGGTTCATGTGGCCATGGAAAACCTGGAAATACTATAGACCTCCAATACCCATAATTTCATCCCTGTATATCTGGAATAACTCAAGACATGTGACCTATTGTTATTGGCATGATGCTGTTTTGATGCTACTTCATTTTAAAAAGCAGTATGCAGAGTTTTGAAATGGAGGTGTTTAAAAGTCCTTTTGATTTGGTCACCGCCCCAGTTCTGCAGCATACATTGTATCATATTCCTTCAGTGTTTATGAGAGGTAAAGTGCACTTTAGTGTTGTGGTGCACCGCCCAAAACAAGC
>JAZGTK010005426.1:0-22468 GCA_036877625.1 Ambastaia sidthimunki
AGGAATTGTGTGCAATTTGGGACGAATCTTGAAAGTTGCATTACTGAAGAATGTAAACATTTCCATAATACCACATCAGTGCTATGTCCATGGCAAGTGGTACTTTGACAGCTTTAAAGTTTTTTGAAGACCTTTTATTGGGCTAAGATAGGACTGGAATGTGGGAACATCATAAACGTTTCAAAAGATGTAGTGCTCTCAGACAAGCTTAAAACCTTTAATTTATAGTCCAAGCAAAACTTATTTGACATTCTTATGATATAGGAAAAGTAATGGAAAAACTTTCAGCAACACAACATTGGCCAAGACTACAAATAAAAAACATAATGAATAAATGAAATATGCACCAAGTTTTTTTGGCAAACCTTTTGCCAAGCACAAAAAATTTAAACCTGGAAAAACTTCCACAAAGTTTTGTTGTTTGCCTTGAAAGTACCAACAACTCAACCAAAAAAATCTCTAAAAAAAGACGTCTGCACATATTTAAAAATAAATAGCCTATTTTACATATTTACCTATTTTCACCTATTTGAATGCAATAAACAGCCATTTTTCTGAACATTTTCTGAGCTCTGAACATGCTTCAAGCCATCTGTGTGGGACTCAACCCAACATGCAACAAACAGCATTGTTTGAGGCTTGTGACCCAGCCCTGCAGCTTAGAGGAACTCCATTGACATTTTCCCATTATTTTCCCTTTGGGTACAACAGTATGTGGAGGAACCAGAAGGAGAGTCCACCTACACAAGAGCCAGACATTTCCCAAGAAACAGAGCTTCTCTTCAAGTGAGCTTAAGTTAATGATCTATATGATGACTTGAGTGACTGACACCAATTTACCCAGACTCTGGTTTTCTCAACCTGAAGACCTTCCATTTCCATTAATGAGCCAGACTGGACCTTCACAGACAGTAGAAAGGGACTATCAACATTTAGTTTCCGCCATAGAAACATATGGAGTGTGTGAACGTTGCTGTCTGGAATGTCATATGAGGGTAAACAAAGCAATATGGCATATGTTTCCGTTTTAAGAAATGCTTGTGAACAAACATCAAATCACACTGATGTTCATACAGCATCTCTGCATTAAACCAGTGTAATGTAAACAATAACTGGTAAGGGCTGGGAGATTACACAACATATACAAAACATAAAGAACAGGAACATAAACACTGCCAGAAATCTGCAGTTTCAGAGGTGAATTTATGTCTGTGCCATCAGTACACACAGTAAACTCCATGATAAAAGAATACATTTTCAAACTCTTTTAAACTCAATGACTACTCAAAAAACTCAAAACAAAGTAAAAAACCTGAAGTTAAAGTCTCTCTTTTTTTAAGCTGAATAGCTTAATTACTAATCCACAATAACTAATAACATTCTTGTGGTAACACAACCACCATAAAACTAAATAAGCCCCACTAATTGCTGCTGTAAAAGTAGTTAGATCAATGTGACTTAGAACAAGTCACATTGATCTTTACATTGTATCATATATACAAACTGTTTAAAAACTGATGTGATGAAGTGGTCTTACGCAACACTAAACACTAAACCATTTTTAGGCAATACTACAATCATACTGATTTCAGTTATGCCAAAATGGCCAAAAAGCATGAAACATAATATGACAATGTGACAGCAATACATAGTAATACAGTATTTTTAAAATGATAAATTATCGCATCAAAATATACAATTGCGTTTAATAATAGGCCTACATAAACATTAAACTACACAGGAATTAATAATTCTCTTTTAATAACAACTCTGTCACACATAATGATTCTTTATTTAATTCCTAACACCAACTCTTTACATAAAAAGCATCTGTTTAGAAACTTCTACAAACTGTCTCTGGCTCTAACCGCAATGTTCTATCCTTTTTTCCACGTACTATAAACATGTCAAGTGCAGAAGAACAGGAAAGTGTTGGACTGGAGCAGCAATAACTCCAACCCTGCAAGGATTTGCAGAAAAGCGGAATGTAAATTCTCAAAACTGTTAATATAGGGCGAGGAATATGCTAAAGTAGTACAGTTGACTACAGTAGATTTTATTTAAGCTATGTTTACAGTTTATTACTATATCTTGGTAACTGTCTATCCTGCATACAGGATGATTTATTTTATTTCTGATTGCTATTTGGGGCTATAATCCAATGTAAGCTTGTAGTTGCTATTTTTATCATAAATTGTGAAATTATTTGGAGGGACATTTCAAAACATCCTAATGGCATAAGATGGAAATGTTGTCAATAATTATTTTCTTATATGTCAAATAAACAGTTTTTTAAGTTACCAGCAAATGTAAATTAAAGTTGTACGTAATCCTTAAATGCAATGTTTTGTTTTCGTCAGCTGTCCACAAAATTGCCACCTTTGATAAACTGTTAAACCTGAATGATGCTGTGTAGAGTACTGATGATAACTTACAATGGACCAGATGTTTTATTAGTGGTAACAGGAGAAGATTGCACCTTGAGGCTGTTAAATCATGCATAAACCTGTGCTTTAACAGCATGGAGATGTAACCACTTGAGACACCCTGAACCTGAGCTCTTTTGCTTCATCAGTTTCAAGTAAGTTCCTCAAAAGACAACTTTGTTCTTGTTACCATGGAAGCCCTAAAATGTCTACATCATTTAAAACTTGCAACCTGTTTTTAAAGTTCCACAACTCCTGCTTTGTGTGTGAAAATGTTACAGGACAGTGGGTGACTCCCTGTGTCTAACGAATGGTAAAGTTTTGTTCAACAGTCAAATATCACAAATTTGGCTTTTCATCATAACCTCCTACAGACCTTATTGGAAAGAATTCTGCCACGCCTTCACAGTTTCCTATCAGTTCCAGTCCAGTCATATGGGAGTTGTAGCTTTTATAAGGCTTGAGATGACAAACTCACACTAAGAACAATACATTTTTGAAACAATATGTTACAACCAAAACAGTAGGTTAGTAAGTATAAACTTACAAAAACAGATAATTACTTCTGGAGATAAACAGATAATTTCTCTAGTGCATCTAATGTCTGTAAACAGCACAGCTGCTAAATGCTATGAGGAAATAAGGACCACTTGCCAACATCTTCTGAGTGACTGTTAGTCAAAAAGACTGAGTGACATGTCAAAAAGACTGCCAGGGATTAATTCTGAGTATATCATCTATAGAACTGATGAGATGATGAAGAATTGCTTTGAGTTGACCCAGTGTTAGCCTCATACTGAGAGCCTTTACTGAGAAATGTCTGGCTATGCTAAAAGGAGATGACACAGGAACATGAACAATGCAACATTAATTTAACCTTAATAAGCAAACGCCCTTTTCATTAGTCAAGAATTGAGTTAGACATAATAATTGTTTCTAATTCCATTCTACTGGTGTAGTGCATTAGTAAAACTAAACATCAAAGTCAATTATACCATCTCATTAGAGCAGAAAACTACAGAGATAAAGTAACTGTTTTCCCTTTTTGCTACAAATTAGCATCTGCTAATGGGCCCTTTTCTCTCATTGAAGTGACATGACATGTCAAAGTAACAGTGTGAAACACAGTTGAAAAACTTGAACCATGACAGTTTCAGTAGTCAGCCAGCAGCACCAGGCAGCACATGAATGGGCCTGATAGGCTTGTAAAGCACCAGTGACTGTTTCTGAGCATGTTTCCACGGTGATTAAGCATGTGGAAAAACAGAATGGGTGCTGCCTAAATGATTCAAGCAGGCTGACGGGGCGTTTGTAGGAATTTGCTTGTGCCTGCTGAAATACAGCAGAGACAATGACACCGCTGATTTAACAAACGTGAGTTGCCAAGATCTGACACACGAGAACAACACTGCAGGACTTCAATACTGTCAGATCATTATAGTGCAGTGACACTCATTAGTACTGTGTGTTAAGAGACAGTCTGGAACAAGCTCTCAAGATTTTCAATCACCATGACACTTGTGCTGTTGGTGATGTGACAATATAAATGATTTGATTAAAGGATGACATCATAGTCAAGTGAGGCGTGTGTGATTACAGGTTATTAACTTTTCTAAATAAATGACAGCATATGTATTCAGTTACAGAGTAGGTGTCTCTAATCATGTGGGTGCTCCGCACAATTGCAAACCACTGTGCAACCTACTGCACTCCACAGAGGCCTGAAACAGAGTCAGAATTTAAATTCATGACATCATGGTAGAAGATCACAAATGAAAGGGACTGTAAGGTTGTTGGTTTCCTCCTAAAATGAACCACAAGTAAGAACACAAAATGAAGAATCTGGTCTAATAAATGTTGACCTTTCATAGAACAGTGGAGTCAGCTGGCTTATAATTATTATTTTTTTGTTGTTTTTTTTCACATTTAATCTAAGGTTGAACTCACAGTTGGGCAAATTTGCATACAGACAAACACCAAAAGAGAAGTGACAAGGGGAAGATCACAATATACAGTAACTTCCACAAGAACATACAAAAGTGTACATGCTTACACATTACGTTTCAGACCTTTAGCAATGAGATAACTGGAGTGCAATACTGCAGTTTCGGTTCCCCACGAGATAAAGTTGTGATATGTGCTTTATTTTAAAATGCTTGTGATAACGTACTCAATAAACATGAAATGACACACCAGTTATTCCATTTAAACGTATAGTGTACAAAACATACTGTAAAAACATAAATGTGTTTACGAAATTAGTGTCTCTGATAACATTAAAAACAACTGCGCAATAACCCGTTTTTAAAGTTGGATAAGAACAGCAGTTATTGGTCTTTGGCTGTGTATCAAAACTTTGCAAACAACTTACCTAGACAGCATTCCGCCTATATCGTAACTAAAAACGTTGTGCGCGTTTATAACGTCAAAAATGCTGTGTAGGCAGGTACCTAGTTTTAAACACAGAGACATTATGTAATAGTTACTGTACCAATTGGTGGATGCTCGGGGATTCATGATGTCTTCTTTGGCGGTCAGCAGAGACAGACTGTACGTGTCCAAGTTAATCGCTCGCATCCTGATGCTGGAGTTATTCTATGTACTCCAAAAAACAGTTCACCTCAACTCACACTCTGTATCCCAAGTAAAATGAGTTCCTTTGTCCAAAGTTGCATTCAAGGGCGTGTGTGAGTTTTAAATGCAACCTTTAACTTGTGAAAGTTAAAAGCTGTTGGGAAGGTGGAGACTCAGACGCACACTGGTGATGATTCAACTGCATCGGTCCTGCTGAAAAACTTCATGAAGAGGGATCTATCCAAAAAGCTCCACCTCCTGCTCTGAAAAAACACAGCTGTTGCACAATTTTTACTTTATCTTGCTTGTTGGCAATGCGCACTACATAGGGCGGCATGTAAAACAAATTGGGAACGTCATTTAAACTCGATTTAAAAATATTTTACACGCGGCGACTCATTCAAAATCTGTTTTGGGAAATTCATGTTAAAATCGGTCATGATGTCCCGATGCCCTTTTTACCCTGCAGCTTGCAATATGTTTACACACTTTTTTGTTTGTTTTGCTCAAAGCGAGTTTAAATGAAAGGTATATAACAGGTGTACGGTTTTGTGCAATGCATCTAGAACTTTTAAATCTATATTTTTATATATATTTTGTGTCTTATGTTTGAAGCGTGGCCGTAAATGACTAAGCTTGGTTGGAAGTACCCCAGTCCAGCATTGACAGGCTATTGAGCTGCCAGTCTCTCTTTGTACAGACTTCCTGTGAGCAGTCTTTGGAGCACTTGGCAGCAAGCTGAGAAGCCATTTACAGTGCATTGATCTCTGGAGAGACCCTTGCCCCAGCAGGGCCGATTTCATGGGAACTGAATTTGATGTAGTCTCCATTTAAATTGGCTTTGTTGCTGTTGAAAAAGCAATGCTTAGTTCAAACCTGTCCAGCTCTCTGCCGCTCTTTCTGTTTTCCACACAGAAACACATTTAAAGGGGCACCAGTGTACAAAGGTGCATGCTGGGAACTTTCAAGACTATTATCTTTCACAACTTTTGATGCTTTTCATGGTATCCAACAGTGTTTTTTTTTACTAGTTGTCTTTAAACTAGATACAGTTCAATATTTGGAATTATACACTGGATTTTAAATTAATGATAAAATATAGTTAAAGCTTAAAATACCCTTACAAAATAAAAAAGACATTTCGTCTCCGTACTCAGCTCCTCCTTCCTGACATCACTTCTTAAATGACAGAGTTTGAAATTACCCACTCACACACACCCACACAAAGACCCGTGCATGAGAATTGAAGCCATCTTTCTATGTCTGCCTCTTTAAACATTACGTCATCTCTCTTTATAGTTTAATTAGTTCATGTTGTAGAGCTCTGCTAGCAAAGGGCCCCCACTGCTTCCCTAAAACTATCCGCTGTGGGAGCAGCCCTGTAAAGATGGGCGTACACAAGTGGGCCGATCACATAAACCTCTGGTGCCCCCTAAAACATCCTATTTGAAGGCATGTGTTAGAGTTTATGAAATAAGAAATGGGGCCAAAATGTCAGAATTCCTTCATGATCACAGCAGCTTCCTGCCTCCTGTTGACTCTTCCCTGACAGACTGTTATTCTGTTGCTCTTGACTTGACAGAACGCTTGGTATTTCCTTTATCTAAAATAGGATGTTAAAGATAATGAAATGCTGTTTATTTAAAAGGGATAAAGTCTGCATCTATTGGCTTTTTGTGTTGAACACAAGACGAAAGGGAGGCCATCATGCAGTTTTTAATTGAGTCTGTTGAAGCATTGTAATATACAACTCAATAGGCCTTCACAGATTGCCTTATAGCTGCCTTATAGCTTAAACATATTAAGCAGAATCTTAAATAGAAGAGCAGTGCAGACAGAAATGACGTATTTGTCTGCGTTTATATTTTGAACAGATGTGATGCACACACACAGTCATGCTTCAATGTGTTTAAACCTGAAAAAAGGTCAAAGTTCAACACAGCAGAGATATATGCCTTGAGTCCAGGCTTATAACTTGACCTCTGCCCTGTAACCGTCATTACTCTTTTCATCATATGTTTTTTGTTAGCTTTGCTTCTCTCTGTCCCTTTAAATACAGCATTTCTGCAACCTTTTCTGGACTTCTGATACTGTGTACAGTATTGTCTGTGAATGTAGAAGTAGTTTATCTTAAGTAAATTCTAATATTATCAGGAGTGATTTCCTAGAAATTCATTACCTTTTGGAATGCTTATATTTCCAAAGGCATTTCCAATAGGTTACAATTCATATTTACTATGTAAATTGGAGCTGTGCATTATCTTTTTCTTAATTTCTTTTCCTTCTGCAGAAAAAGGTCAAAGCAACTTGTAGGTAAAGAGATTTGAGATTGGAAGAAAACATGTTTACTGGAAATGTTTAAATTCCAATCTGTGTTTGCTTTCTCATGACAGAAGAACATTGGGAGGCTGAAAAATCCTTGCTAGTTTTATTACTGCTAATATTATCACATTCTTGTGAGGAGGCTTCAGGAAACATCCTCCACCGTGTTCAGGCTGTTTACATAGTCATTATTTAGTGCTCCGCTCATTAGACCAGAAGATGAAGATCTCAGGCTTTAGTTGTCACAGACTGGACTCCCACATGCAGTACTGGGACATGCTTGTGCATTTTAATTGCATTTTCCATGAATGTATCACAACAACTGAGGCCTAAATAGTTTTTCTTTTTCTTTAAATGACTGCAAACTGCAGCCTGTAAGAGAGTTACAATCATAGTACAATGCAGTTAAAAAAGAAAGAATAAAGAAATAATATATTATATCCTCATGAAATCTTGCCAAAAATTGACATTGTATTCAGTGGTTGTAATGGTCAAGATTCACTATGGGAACCTAATTTGGGACATATTTTATATTTTTAAACCACAAATGCAGAAAATCCCACTATATTTATGTATGAAATTTGCATAGTGTTTGGAAGCTATTATGTTTATAAAAAATGGAAATCCTTTACATCTTAAACTGGAAACCTGATCTTCAGTGGTCTGGAATGTTTTGTCCAGAAAAGGACGCATGCTTTGCATGCACCACTAATAAATATAGTGATGCTTTGCTCAGCGAGCACCACTAATAATAATAATGCTCCAACATAAGACATAAGACTTCAAGATTTTTGTAGGATCAACCAAAGATTTATAAAAAACAGTTCTTACTGTAATTTAGTTTGAAATGACTACATTAATTTGAGGTTTAAGCTATGTTGATCTGTCAGACTTAACTCTAGGGTACAGTAAGTAATTCTCAGAATCCTGGTAAAGAGGATAGAGGAAAGATCCATTTTTGCTCTGAATATGATTGGAAAGAAATTACTAAAACATGTAGATTTAGAAACATGACTATTGTACATCATTTGTGTACATCATATTACTGCTGTTCTGTGCATTTTGATGAGACACAATACAGCATCTGCATGTAAAATGATTCCTTCAATCGTGAGTGACACCAGAAAAGAGGAAGAAAGAGAGAATTCAGAGAAGCCTTTCACAAAAGCTGCATGTCATTGCAGCTGATATAGAGAACATAGAGAACACAAGAGATGAAAGAAACCAGAACTTAAAGGGAAGTTGAAAATGTGTAACAAGTTTAATGTGTCTATTAACTGAACTCAGGTGCATTTATATTTAAAGTATGTATGCATATTGGTTTCACTTGATTACTTGAATTTAATCTATTTGCAAATGTTTCTGATCTGCAATACAGTTTCTTGCCTCTACTAGTTTGATTTAGACTGTACAATTCTCAGAAACAGTTCATTTGTCTGACAGATTGCATGCAAAGAAACCATGAGTCTAGTCAACTATTAGCAATCTGAGTCTCTTGTTTTTAGAAGAATTACTATCCCTGTAAGTTAAGGCATTATGTTACATTTATGCATTTGACAGCTGCCTTTATCCAATTGCACTTAAAGTATGTGATTTACCAGTGTGTGTGTGTTCTCTGGGAATCAAACCCACAACCTTGGCATTGCTAGCACCACACTCTACAAGCTACAGGAACAGATGCATAAGGAGCACACTAATGTAGAGGAATTTATTAGGAGCTGAGGAGGTTATACCCCCTCCACTAGTTAGTGTAGGTATGCAACTCTTGTCAGGAATGTCTGTGACTTTGCTTAGGTGATTTCAGTAATGGTTTTGGACTTGGGGCAACACATTTATTAAAGAATAATTCTAAGAAATTCCATTCTGGACAAGAAAAACACCCCATCGAAACAGCAGCCCTAAGAGCAATAAGATGTTTTAACCTCAGTTCTCCTATGGAATCTAAGCGGTCTTTTAAAGCAATTTTAAAGGAAAGTAAAAGCAATTGTCTATTCTGTAATACCATCATACAGTGTTTGTGGAATGTTTTTTAAAATAAAACTGGGTTAAGATTAGCCTCCTCAGGCATTTCTTTAGGCACATGTTTTGATAGGGTTTTCATGGGAAACTGTATTTCTCAATGGCATGTTGATGTAAAGGAAAAATGTGCCGATCACTGCTTAAAAGGGGACATGACTGTGATCTCTTGAATGAGGAACATGTCAAGGTCAGGTTGATTCAACAGTTATGTAACACTTGTAACACTGTTGCAGTTTTGTCTATTAACTTGGACATTTATAAAATACTCTGTTTATATGTGATTTTTTGCATTTCACACTATTTTTGCATTCTTACTGCAGCAAGAATGTTATCACATTGTGCTCAGATGTTGTTAGGCCTTTATTTATTTATTGCTTCGTGGCAGCACCATGCACATCAGTCACAGATACGATATATGCGCTGAGGCTATAATCAGTCTCACACAAAGACACACACAGGGAGATATTCTGGTCTGTTAACCAGCCATCTATACACACAAATCACTACGCCCATCATTTTACAGTGACTACAGCATCAATTACAGCATCTGTGGTGGCTTTTCTCCTTCAGAGTGTTACTGGAAATGTTGCTGAGTGTGTGTGTGTTGGTGATTTCTTGTCATTTGAATTTCAACAATCAATGTCTAAAGGAAATCAACAAAATATCTGATTACTTCTGAGGACCAGTTATTTTGATCTGATCCTTTCATGTCATTTGAGACAGTGGGGGAAGGAAAGCAACATGTAAAGGCACTAACTGTGATGAATCAGCATTTCAGGCTAAACTCAGACGAGTGAGGCTGAGATGACTGGCAGCCAATCATTAGAAAGCCATAACTAAAGAGAATTACAGCATAGATAGAATAGTTTAGATATTTTGGTACTGAGTACTGAGTCATGGTGAAGATTGAAGCCCTATATTGAAATATTTTACTTTTGATCACATACTTTAGTTTTAATGGCAAATCTGAGCACAGTTTGAGATATTGTTTAAATGTATATGTCTCTTTATACTTGAGATATGGAGAGACCTATCTGTTTGTATTGGAGTCTTGTTCCTAGAGAAAGTTTATATTGAGGATTTATATGTACAATGGTGGATTTTTTGTGTATGTTGTAAAAATGTCCAGCTTATGGCAAAGTGCACCTACAAAGACACCATGATTTCAAGTATGACCTGTCACGTAAAAATGCTTTAAAAGCAGAAAGATTTTCTAAAGGTGTTGCAAGCACTGTGATTCGATTGTCTATGCCTCCCCCTGCAGGACTGTTCACAGTAGTGAATGTTCCACATTAGAAACATAACCGTACATGTCAAAATACTTCATGTATAAATGCATTATGTATTACCAGCTTGATCAAAAAATGACTTGATAATTGGTTAAATTGTGAATGTTTGTGTAAACTATAACTAACTGTCCTTTAGAGTTAATACAATTTTACTAGTAAATGTTTCATTTTTAAGACTTAAAATGTGAATTTTGCTGGTTTTCAGATGAAGTGATAAATCATAACAAATTGAACATAGATACAGAAAAAGTGAGTTCAAAGAGTTCTGTTTAGTTTTATTAAAAGCCAAGCAACATTAAAATACTGAAACAGATAACCTTTTCCAACCCTTTTTCCCCAACTCCATTTTGTACAAATCACAGTTGTTTAAAAATATTACAAAGGATTCAATAAAAATTTGTTTTTTTTTCTTTTTTCTTTTTGCAACAGCAGCAAAACATTCGGAATTAGTATTTTAAAAGCCCTTAATAGTGTGTATGGTGTGTGTGCTTCTGGTTCAGAACAAGAACAGTAATTGCAGAACAGTAACAGAACCTTTTCGGTTTAAAACAAGAAAAATAATTCTTAAAAACAAAAAAAATAAAATTAAAAAACACAAGTGCAATACAGCTTTAAATAATCACAGATTTGAAAAAGGAAGAGAAGGCCGCGTTTCAATCTAACAGGTGGTCAGTGATGCCTCCCTTACCTCAAAATGACAAAATTGGAAATGACTACTTAGACAGAACATCTACCACATTGTCTGCCAAGTGGAATAAGTGCTTCAGTATAATTGACAGATCAGTTTTTTAGAGAAGCAATATGGCCCTTTTGTTTAATGGAGATGAAGGTGGAATTCAAAACACATTAGACAACGAAAGCTGGTTCTGTCTAGAGAGCCTCTCTGATCAATCAAAGAACTCTAAAGTGGTCTCAACCTATTAAATGAAGTTGGAGTTACTTACTTTTAGAAACAGTAAGTTGTGGTTAACCCTTCCAGTTTAATAGAAATTTTAAGAAATTAACAAAATGTTCTGTGGTTCTATAAAAACATTTTTAAAACACATGTGGTTTAATATAATGTCCCTGCCCTACACTAATTTGTATGACCTCTGTCAATTAGTTAAAAGTGAAGTGTGAAATTTTAAAATAATACTCCTAATGGCTAACAATGTCAAGCCTGACACAGCAACACTGGCTTAAACCCATCATAGTTTCTCAAAATTTGGGGGCGGGGCAATCTGTTGTTTTACCAATAGCAGAACTAGTTTGAAACGTCATTGTTTTATTCAATTCCATTTGGGAACGCTAGTGGTGCTAAAATTACGGACTTCACCTTTAACAGCATTGTGAAGTTTAACCTTCACCTAACGATAGAGGGCGCAAGTGTGCCTCTAACGCTCTCTTAACGTGAACGTTTACACAGCTCTCTACCAAACCGGCATAATGACGGTTCACAAGAAGAATGGTTTCCACTCAGCTCAGCACAATATCACAGAGAGAGAGAGAGAAAATGATACACTGGGAAAAACTATATCACACCACTTTAAGAAAAGAAGGTATTGCTACATGCTGGCCACAGGCATGCAGAAGGAGCAAAACAGTGGTCTGCTGGCTATCATCTAAGTTTCTATTGTTATTTGTGTGAGTGAGTGCACACTAAAATTACCTTGATCGAAACTAAAGGCAGTGGCTTCTTTTAAGAATGATGGAGAACATTGTTTTAATTGAAGGCACAGGTAACCACAACTCTCAAATGCTCCACTTCTCTCAATAAAGACTTTCTAGGCTGCACTGTACATACCACAAACAGTAAATAATAAAACTATAACTAGGGTCACTAAGAAAGAACATGATGCAACCTTTCCATGGTTCCGGATGGATCGCTTTCGCAATGTGTCTGTGGCTGAATGAGGGCTCTTAATTTTTTTCAATAACGTGACAAAAGGGCATAATGATTATTTAATAATGAAAACTACCATTATTTACAACTACATGCTGACTCCCAAGCTAGCACTTAGACCATTCCCATGCACATCTTACCTTAAACGTGCATTGATAAATACTTTAAATCTGTCACTCAGGACGATTTTTGTTCATTTAAAAGAAATTTACAGAGAACTTTGTATCTAATTTGAAGCTAAAGTGCATATCTATGAAGCAATTACACTGTTAGCAGTCGTTAGAGCCAACTTAAAGTGCCCAAACCAATTTCTCTCCTTAACACCCACTTTAAGGGCAAATGGCACCACTCTGATATTAAGAAGTCAACTAAACCTTCTAAATACTTTTAAATGACATCAAGTCACGTGTCCTTTGAATCAAGAGTTAACGAAGGCATAGTTGATTAAAGCACAAGGTACGAAGACTTTGACATAATTCATCAGATCAGACATCAGAGTCTTATAGAAAGTATGAGTTTTTTTACGCAAGCACAGAACATACAGGGCCATCAGAAGCACCATTAAAATGGAAGAAACCCATTACATGCTACAAAATGTTACCTCTTTTAAAAAGCCATAGTTTAGAAACAGTCACTGCCATGCACATCCAAGGCAGACCAAATCTAAGCAAAAAAGGTGCAAAAGCAAACAGGAAAAAAAGTGCTAACAAGCCCGAAATCACCACGGCAACAAAGCTTTCCATCCGAGTAAGTATACCAATGTCTGTAGTGTTCTCCAAGCACTCATCTGGAGTCGGTTTACCTTTGTGGGCTAATAATTTTTAACTTAGCTCAAGAACATGCAAGGTGGTCTCTGAGGGGCAGACAGCAGCTATCCAGAACAGAAAAGCTGAGATTAAGTTCATAATCTTTTGCAGAGCCAGTCTGCAAAAAAAAGAATAAAGTTGTACATTCTTAGTTTTACTAATTAGGAGCCTTTAGTATTGTCGTAGTGTCTTTGAATAGCATGCTTATAAAGGCCATTTACGGAATTAACGTATATTTCGGAATTAACGGAAATTTCAGGGACAGGTGAATGTTAAATGAAAGCGTACAGACTGAAAGTAGCTGCTCACCGAATCCCTCTTCATTTCTAATTTCTCTGTTATTTGCAAACCGGCCGCTGAGGGCACATGGGCTCTTGCGTGTCTATTTTTGTAGATGTTGATGATTTCAGCTTGTCTGGTGAGAAAAGCGGGGTGCAGTCTTGAGAAAACGAAACCAGAAAGCCAAGAATAGAGAAAGGTGCCATAAAAAACTTAATGTCTCACATTTACCATTTATCTCCAATGTAGCTATTAATAACACTCTTGTTAAAAGGCACAGAACAGGCAAAACAAACATGCTTCACCAAAAAATACTTTAAAAATGAGTCTATCTTAATGTAAAAGGGAAAGTGTAACATGGTCATAGGCACTCATGTACTTAGATGGAAGGCAGTTCAGACTCTAGCAAAGAGATTCAATGCTAACACTGCTTCAAACCGCATGCATGTCTGAAAGGTGGAACCAAACCGTGAGAAATGGGCACATTACCACACCAGCGCCAGTTTAACCACAAAACCTGTTCTGACTAAGTACAAAGCTTGTAATTTAAATCCATAAAGCTTTTCAATCAGAAGAACAAAAAGAAAGATGCACTTTTAATTTACAGCTTATGTTGGGCTATTTTGTTATTAAGATTGTCACACAGGTAAACAAGAGGTGAGTTTAAGTGGATGAATGTTGTGACATTTAGCAGGCTAATCCTGAGCACCAATTTTATCTGCAGGTGTAAAGTGCAGAGTGAAATTCTATCTGTGAAGCATCGCAATGCAACATTTCAGAGACTATGGGAAATGGATGGATACTTTCTCCCTCTGTTTGGTTTACTGCAGAGGTAGAGGACCAGAGGAATAGGGAACAGAGGGGAGCAGATTTGTTGCTAGCATGAAGTAATTAGAAACGTCACAATCAATATTTTTGAGATAACGGACATATTGAACTAGTGCTACAAAAATGCTTGGATTCCTAGATGCATAAATTTACAATTTACAAACAAATTACAAGCTAATACTTTCTAAAGAAGGGTAAACTCAGAAGGCATGGGCGCCACCCAGTGGTGTTAAAAGGCAAGCAAGTCAAGTAGCTTGCTAGTGGTCATAACACAGAAAATAAACTCCATCAAAGAGAATGTCATATAGCTGTGATTGCTATTTCTCTCACGGCAGTGGTATGAATAGCCCTAATTTTGAAGTTCACTTGCTGTCAAGTTTTGTCTTGTTTCAGCAGATTTTAGTAAGGCGTTTTTGTCTAAATGAGTTGTCTGTCTTTGGTGCTTTGTTAGTGCCTTTAGGAGTGACAGACCTAAAATATTCCACTCTGTTCCTGCCCCTGAACTACCAGATTAACAATTGTTACAGGAACAAACAACCGTTCCTCAGTAGGCGACATAATTGGTATGCAGAGCCAAAATGCTGCAATGGAAGATCCAAAATGTAGATTTTTAGTGAGAATGTAGACAGACATAAGTTTGAAAAAGGGGCGCTTACAACCCCTTTATTTTAACAAAAATGTATATATCCCTGCCGCCATTTTAGTTGCTAGTTGTATTCAAAGCTTAAGCTAAGTTCAGCTTGTATGCATTGAACATGACGGTTTTCCCAGATACAGGTGTCACAGAGAAAGCTCAACTCTGCAGCACCATGCAGCATCCGTGGGCCCGGGCGCCAGCGCTCAGACAGGGTGCTGGTGTAAGTGTGTGTGTGGTCTTGTATAATAATAACAGTCTTAAGAGATGAAAGCAGGTCACTGCAAAGATTGCATTACCTACATGGTGCTGTGGTGAGACCTCACACCTGTTGCATTCATACAGTCAAACATATAACATTGAGAGTGAGAAAGATTCAAAATGTTCTTCAAGCATTCTCCCATTTAAAGAGACACGCTCTGAGCTCTTGTGGTAAGCAGCCCACTAAGGCCCAGCTCACAGAGGAAAAATGAAACGGCCCCAGACTAATTTCCAGAGCAGCCAGGACAGACACACCCAGACTAACAAACAGGGTTCTCCTTGGCTCAGCACATGCCTCAGGACAGAGATGGATGAGGGGTAAAGGGGTGGACAGGTGGAGCTGAGCCTTCAAGAAATATGTGGTGCTGAGGAGGACGGATGTCTCCAGAAGCACCATCCCCGTTTAGTGTGTTGCTTGCGTAGGATCTCTTCCTCATGCTCTCGCTCTTTTTGAGAGCGGAGGTAGCGGTCCTCCTCCTTCAGGAACCAAACAGGTGGCCAGCGATGCTTCTCAAAGTGTTTCTGGTTTTCTAGACCAATGAGAAGGCAAATAAAAACACCAAAGTCAAAACTGGACAAAACTGTCAACCAAAACAGATCTTAAAAAGGTACACCAGGCTAAAGTGCACCCATACCTGGATTACCAGGACTACCAAATAAATTCTTACCAGCAGACATGGTCTTCATATCTTTAGGGAATTTGCGACAGACACTATTATAGTTGGTACAGATGTGATGCAGACACCAGGCGGAGAGCTGTTTGGCATTGTGGAACTAGAGCACACAAAAAGCAGAGTTGGCACACAGCATCAAAGAATGATTTCTCTCAACGAAGCTCATTTGAAAAGCAATGTCTGTATATCCTTTGAACAAGAATGAAGTAGGCAATGAATGAATAGCAATTCTGTAATGTGTTCCATTTGTAATGTGTTCCATCAGTGAGCCACTTCACTACTTGGCATAAGGGTGCTTTCCATTTGCATTGCAATATTAACAGCTCTGTTTGCTTCATTCTTATTAAATGTTACCTGAGCCATCTCCAGGTAGGCCAGCACATGTCCATCAATGTCCACCCCTTTAACGGACAGCTGCAACAGCTCCTCAACAGCATGTTGCTCTGTAAACCATAACAAAACACCATAAAACAAGTGTTAATATTTTAGCCATTAGGCTTAATGGTTAACACTGGCCAGATATTTCATAACAACAAAAGTGCCTAAAGTGACAAACAATATTCACATTTTAATTCACATTATAGATTTGGAAAATACCAAATCGCTAGGTTTTGGAACAGAGTTAAAAAATGTGTAAAAAAAATAAAATAATAATAATTTAGTTACTTTTTTTGTCTGCTCAGCCCCATTAACCACAAAATTATACAGCAGTTTTGCAATGAACCATTACCAAATGTACCTGTTAGAGCTACAAGGCGGGGAAGACAGAGGCGGTTGGCTAGTATTATAAGGTCCATTGGCTCCAGTTCCGAACATGGTGTCAATACACCACAGTAGAGATACTCCAGAACTGCTCTCATACAGGCACAACTGGTGTTAGGAACAGACACCTATAGGGACAAAGAGGGGACAAAGAATTAAAGGAATTACTTAGCAAGAACTGCCCCAAATGTCAAGTTTTGAGTTATCAAACGAAGCCCACGTTGAGAAAACTTTGTGTAAACAGATTTCATAACCCATGCTGAGGATGTTTATTCATAGCTCATCACCAGGACATGGAAACTTAAGAGACAGACTGATCCGAGTATGAAACAATCTGCTCAGCACCTCTCCCCTATTGAGACCTGCATGGTCCTGGCTGCTGACCATTTGAGAAGGTGTTCATGTGGTCATGGCAGGACCCAGAGTGACCAGAAAAGTGGTCAGAAAGGGTTGTATGTGTCCAGAAAGGCTCACAGAGGAAGGGCTCAAGACAGTGATAAAATGGTAAGGACAGTAACCCCCGGGGGAGTCTTTTATCCTTTAGGAGATTAAAGCACTGTGTGAAATCATTGACAGCCTCAGCTTAAAGCTGTGGAAAAATAACTCTGTGGGCTTGTCACTACGGGAAACCTGGCCTCTGCATAAACAAGAGCCAACAAGCCAGCCTACAGGAGAGACTGTCATCATATAACACTAAACACAGAATACGCGTTACAGAAGAGACACACTCAAGTCTCAGTTCTTAACATTATGAAAGCCCCATTGACGGTTTCATGCATTCCAGAATCATTTACTCTTGAAACTGTATAGAATCCAATTACCGATATTGCCCTAAACACCTACATTTTTAAGTTTCTAAATGTCTAAATTTGTCTATATTCAGAAATATTCTTCTGCCCAATGACAGTGCTATTTGTATCCATATAATATACATGCAGACCTAAGTGACAGTAGTTCAGCCTACAAGGCTATGTATCAAAAAAAGTATTGTAATGAATTTAGAGGTGTCAGTAAATCAAATTAAAGAAAAGTTTTAAAAAAGGCGTAATATTACCATTTCACAGTGAAAACGGACTGAAGAATGAGACAAGGAATCTTGATCAAACTGGAGAGATCTGCCAGGAGTCATGTGACATTGGGTCCTTGAAGGCCACAAGACATCACTTGCCCATGTCCTAACCCCATTTATATCTAAAATCAAATTGACCAAAGCTAAAATGGAAGAGAGCTTTTGTTTCCACTCTGCTTTGGCTAAAGGGTGGCAAGCAAACAAAGGCATGCTTATCCTTTCAGCTCCAAGTACCGGCCAAGGAATTAAACACAAAGAGAAAAGTGCTAGGCCTGTGAATCAATCCATGGCAACCTTCTTCTCATGCCTCATGCCCTTACTCAGACGAAGCAGTTGCTCTGAGATTTAGAACAGGATGCAGCAGATTTGATTGCCTCTTACATTACTCTTTTCGAAGACATAATTTACAGGACACAGGCGCTTACAGAAACCTGGAAACCATTAGCATCTTGTGAAGGGGTTAGTCCTCTACTTTAACAAATCACAAGCAATAAAAATGGTGCTTAACGTTAGCAAGATCTTAAAATAATATTATTCAAGTATGTTAAGACCAGGGATGACCAACTTCAACTACCCACCAACAACCTTCTCATTTTAAGGGAGGGGAGAAATTAAAAGTTGACAGTTGAAGAAATGCGCATAACTCAAAATGCATTAAACAGCAAAAAAGTCACAATACATTCTATCCTGCTTCTATCATAAGCAGGGGTTTGTGGGACCATGGCTCCAAGCCAACATATATTCTATAGGCTAGATGGTACGTTGGGGGAAGCAAGATGACACTCATCRGTACTTTAGAAGCCTTAGGGGTGCCCTTCACCTGCCTGTCTCAAAGCCAATTAACAGAATGTCAACGTGAATGTGACCTCTCATTATGGCTAAAGGGCAGACTTAAAAGACGCAGAGGGGACACAGAAGGTAACTTCCTGTTTAATCCTAAAGATAACAATGATGCTGTGAGTAAATGGAAATTTTATTTGCCCAAACAAAACGATTTGAATTACTACTTGAAATACTAATGAAACTACATAGAAACCACACAGAGAGGAGAAAAGGTCAAGACTAAGGGTTATGTGTGTCAGGAAGCAACCAGACTCTGTGTCATGAACTAGCAATTGCAATGCACACTGAAACCACAAAGACTCCGCCTCATTGTCTTAGTTTTCACACATTTCTCTCACGGGAGAAATGTGACAAGTTCTCACATCTGAGCTTCCGCTCGCTCTGGTGCTAATCACACTCAAAATGATGGTGACAGGAATTCTGACACCACAGCATCTGCTGTATGTTCATACACTGCCTGTCTTTGTCAAAAGCTATGCGCGAGACAGTAGCCCAGTCTCGAACAGACGGCAGGATTATTCTAAACAGGTCCTAAAACTTCAATTTGGTTCATGTGATGTACCAGCATGATATAAAAACAGCATTCGATGCGGAACTAGCAAAGGTATTGCAGCATAACTAGATGTATTTTTTAAAGACAACTGTCCTCAGTAATAACTATGTACTGGCTAACCCTAAAAACCACAGAGAGATATTTCTGCACAACATTTAAATAGCAAAGCTTGCATATGGTACATTAATCAAGGACAAATCTTGACTTAGTGTGTCATAAACTGATGTGCATAAAAATTTTCAGTTATAGATATAAAGCATTTGAGCAAAAACTCTTAAAAACCCTTTTGGAGTGAGCTATCAGCTTTACTTAACTGAATGATACATTCAAAATATGTGTCACCCTGAGTCTTGCATGGGCTTTATATCTGGTTATAAAACACCTTCTGTGACAGCTTCCACACAGACTATGACAAGGCCCTGCTCTATTCAAAACCTCTTTCTATAAATAATGCAGTGTTCACCACAGTCTTGTGTCAGACTGACAGTGACTTCGACTAGGACCAATTCACACGGCAGCTCCTTGTCTCACAACATTATCGTAATGTATGGTGTAGTTCTTCAACAGTATATTTGCAGTGATAGAGAATTTACAAAGCCCAATCAGCTTTGATTTAAAAGCAACAATTGGCCAGAGCCAGAAAAAAAGAGGTACCAGAGGCAAGCTTTCTAGTTCTTTGGATGTGTAGTAACTGTTTTCTTTATCTGGAAACTATCTTGCTTTAAGTCTGTTGGCAAACTTCACCATTTTCACACCCCTCTTGTTGCTTTAACTTCTTATAAATGGTACTTTGACTGAAAACACATCAAAACACATCACACTGTATTAATTATATCCATTTGCTCAAATATAAGAGAAAGCAAACAAAAATCGCAAATTTCTAAGTTTGGATTAATATTAAATAGGTAATAATTGAGAAAAAACATTTTTAAGCCAACAAATTTAGACATTAAAATCAAACTCTATTATACACCTTACTTTTACCAATCAGCATCTCCGACCACCTCGTTTTGCTCTGACAACCCTCAGCCAGTGCTGTCAGACTAGAAAAGCAGACAGCATCTTATTTCCTGCATCATTGTGAGTGCTGTAAAGCTAGATCCCTGTAATGCATGTAATGTTATACAGGGTGATCCTGTTCACCGGCAGGCCTGGGCACCTATAACCCAGCCAGTTCTCTATCTGTGCCTCTCGTGTTGGTCAGCCTGATCCTGAATCTCTGCCTTCGGGGAGTTTGTCTTTCTATAACTTGAGCTAACAGCCGGTAGCCCAGGGAAATAAGAGAGCATGCATGGGATAGACCTGGATTAAGTTGTGCAAAAGTGAGACGCTTCAGACAGAAATACAGCAAGACCTTACCATTGACACCCAACTTAATAGTTTTCTATAAAAAATGCATGAACCAAATTTATGCCAAGAAGCACTTTGCGGTGTGTTAAAATAATTTGGAAGAAAAATGCTCAACTGGTACAGCGCAGTACTAGCAACACAAAGGTAATGGGTTTGGATCTCTGGCAGCACACATGATAAACTGATAAAAAAGTATAATTTAAATACACTGTAAGTCATTTTGGAGAAAAGTGTCTGTCAGATTAATGTAACCAAAATCAAAAGTGTGTATTTGGCCTAATAAAGCCTATAATAAAGCCAGTTAATTTAAACATCCAAACACAGCCTAAAAGTTATTCTACACATCAAGTCTTATAGTGCTGACTGAGGAAGTGACTAGCCTGCAGTTTAGGAAGTGCTTAGTCTTTTAGACTTCCTGTCATTGCAAACTAGTATTTATATACATCACACATACACAGAACATTTGTGTTCAGCTTTAGGTATACGAATAGTCCAAATAAACAGTAGCTGTGTGTTACATCATTAGATATCCACCTGGGCTGCTAAAAGAATTCTCATGTATGGGTATGCTGGGATTTAAAATATATTTTTAACTTATTTTTAACAGAATTCATTTGTTCCAATATGCAAGAGTTTTTTCAAGCATGTCATTCAAGTGTGTCCAAATTGTGACTGGTAGTTTATGCCTTGTCCATTTATTCTCTTGGTCTTTTGATTTGGCAAGAAATAAAGTATATAGTTCAAAAAAGGCAACATGAGTCACGCCTTATAAACTATAAATAGTCAACTATTATAAAACAGCGTCTGATGCTTCAGAGTATGCCAGCCTATTTTAAGGGGATTCTACTGTTATGTCAAAATTACATTAACCACCTCAAGTTGTTCTACAACCTCAAACACAGCAAGGAAATCCTAATAGACTCCTAGTTTTTTTTTCCCTGCCTTGTTTGGAACGGCTGCCCAAACTCAATATTTCTAAGTATCTCAGCGTACCTGTGTGTGTGCCTGCAGGCACAGGAGCTCTTCTAATATCTCAGTATCTGTCTGCCTGTAGTGCTCCCCTAAGAGGCCTGTTTAGTCCTGTGGGGGCTGTTAACTCATTCATATGAAACAGTTGGTCTCCTGTTGCTGCTGCATTAATGTGGGTCAGGCTGTCATAGGAGTGGCCTAGTTTTAACTACCTGTGCCACTTTCTTATTGGGATTTGTCAGAGCTCCAGGGCAGGAAGAATCTAGGTGGCTGAATCTAATAAGTACTTCCAGTTCTTCAACAAAGAAGTTTTGGTGAAACTGGAATAGTTATTGACGATTTTATGTTGAACTTTAAATAAAACCAATATCACCTAATTATAGATAAGGGGTACCAAAAGTACCAATACCTTAAGTACCAAGTATGAACAATAGCTGGCTTTCTGCAGTAGTGCTAGTATTGTGTTTTATATTTAATTTCTTAAGTATATATTAACATTTATAAAATGAAGTTCAAAATGAAGTATTTTGTCGCTGTCAGACAGAATCCGTTTTTGGAGACAGAATCTCCAAAATCATCATTTTTTAGGAATTAAAAAACTGCATATTTTTTAAGTTATTAAACATTGTATTGTTAAAGTATATACCTTATACCTTTTGCTACCTTATACCTTTTGCTGCCTTATACCTATTGCTACCATATACTGTTGTGTACCAACATTAACACAACATTTCCCCAAAAGCATGTTTAATCAGAGATACGAGATTTAATATTTGGAAAAAGGGAGACAGAAGTTTACGCCTTTATTGAAGAATGGTACTGACACAGATGTCGCGTTTGTCAAAGTCTGCGGTCGCACTGAGCCTTTTGACAAGAGACAAGACTTAAAGAACTAATCAGAGCTAATGATTGTGGTTACATACATCTT
>JAZGTK010005427.1:0-22466 GCA_036877625.1 Ambastaia sidthimunki
ACACACACCACAAACACACAGGAGTGAGAGGAATACACAGTTTGGCATAGAGCAGCTTTTGTAAAAACACTGCAGACCTGTGTGTGTGTGTGTATCTCACTCACAGTTTGTGCACAAGGTGATTCCGGAGGTCTTGTGTGATGTCTTCATGCCAGGACTTCCTCATACCTGCAGAGGGAGGCGTAGCTGTCGTCGTGGAAACCATATTACCAATAGCTGTGATGTCATTCATTAGACTGAAAAAGAGAGAGAGAGAGAGAGAGAGGTTAGCTCATACAGCGTGTGGCTGCAGTCTGAAGCAGGACAGGTGAGGTGGCTCTCCGCTGAGCTCCGGTCACGTCCGTTACCTCGGAGACGTCATGTTTCTGTGCAGTATGCCGTCTGGAAGCATCTTGGAATTCTGGTTTGTCATCAGCGCTCCGGCTCCTCCATTTACTCCCATTGAGTTCCCGCCTGCTGAGACACACAGTACAAAACATTTACTACAGCAGTCATTGATTAAAACTACAGTAAACACTCACCACAGCCCTCTGCATATACACACACAACCCAACACACATCCACAAACATGCTACTGAACTCCTGAACCAGTTTCTCAAAACCAGAGTTATACAATCTGAACCCTCTGTGAAGTTCTGCACTAGATACACAGATCATAACGTACAGAAAACGTTTTCAGGTAATGAAAACTCACCCATGTTGTTGATGGGCCTCATGCCAGGCTGAGTGGCCACAGGGTTCGGCTGATTCTGATTGGCTGCTTGGTTGCCCTGGTAGGTGAGCCCGAGGGCAGCATACGCCCGCTCAATAGAGCTCGGGTCGATCTGACTGGGTGGGTTCAGGTTCGGAGCCGAAGGCTGGCCGCCAGGTAAAGAGCCCCCCGATGAACCACCCACACCTATACCAGCACCTCCCAACAGAGCTGAAGAAAGAGACAAAATTACCAGTAAATTACCAGAATGACTTTAGCGGTAAATACACAAATGTGCAACTGCATTCCATCTTTTTACCGGCAAGATTCCGTTCACACATCAGCACAAAATACCAGTAAACAGTGATGTCATTAAGTGATGTCATTAAGTGATGTCATTAAGTGATGTCATTAAGTGATGTCATTAAGTGATGTCATTAAGTGATGTCATTAAGCAAATGTTTACATGCACGCAGCCGCTTYMGACACATTGCCGTGYGTGACGGGGGCAGAACTGATAGGAGGTCAGYGTGGGACTTACACTGCTGGGTGCGTTTGTCTCCGGCGCTCTTGAGCGGCAGGCAGACGGGACAGTCGTGTCGGGTGCAGTTCTTCCAGTGAGAGATGATCTGTCTGGAGGATGCGCAGTGAGCCACTGAGAATCAACACACACAGTTTAGTGAGCCGTCTGTAGAGTTACATCATCATGTTTGTGTGTGAGCGCTTAAAACATGAATGAAGGAGCTGAAACGTGTTACGGAGGCACCTAAACAGAGGAAAAGATGCAGAGAAAGACTGAAAGAGTTGCTAAACTACGTCGTCTGTTGGCTCCACCCACCCTGGCAGGATTTGCCGGCCTGACAGTGTGTCATGTGATTGAGAACGTTCTTCATGGTTCTGCAGTGGGGCAGGCTGCACTGGAGAACCTCTCCGTTGGTCTGTTCTCTGCGATGGCACTTGTGCGCGTGCAGTAACAGAACCAGCTGCTGCTGGATCAGTTTACGCTTCTCGGGGTCTGCGGCAGGGGGCGTGGCCGCCCCGCCCTGCGCAGAGACTCCGCCCACCACACCTGAGCTCTGCTGTGGAGATAAAGATAGAACGTTTATTTTAACCTGAGGTCACAGTATGGCTGGACGGGTGACATATGAGTGGATCAGTGAGTAAGTGTGCATGTGATTATAACATTCAACATCATAACATTTAGGCTGTAGTTCTCTCTCACCAGGCCGCTCATGTTCTGGCCGTGCTGAGGTTTCTTGTCCATGCTGAACTGGTTGATGCTGTTGGGTTGAGCTGCTTTATTCTGGAGCTGAGGCCCCAAAGACTGTCCCCCACACTGACCATACACACCAGTGTAAGAGCCCGGACCCCCCATCATTCCCATCTGAGAGAGAGAGACAGAGAGAGAGAGACAGAGAGAGAGACAGAGAGAGAGACAGAGAGATAGAGAGAGAGATAGAGAGAGAGATAGAGAGACAGAGAGAGAAATTTAGAGGGCAAGATCAACATTAATAAAGTATATATAGTATTTATAGTATATATATATATATATATATATATAGCTTATATATAGATAGATGGATAGATGGATGATGGATGGATAGAATATGGTATGCATATAGTATATGGTATATAATATACATAGCATACATAGAATATAGTTAGGCCCACTGCAGTATCAATTCCTCAAATAAATCTCAAACAACTACCAAACATGTCTCACTATGTAGAAGCTCCCAGAAAAACAGACTGAATCAAAATCTCATTCCTTCTTTTTTCTGCCCATTTCCTGCCGTCCAGGTTGTGCAATCGTGTGTGAATCAACAAAATGGTTCGTGCGGTTCCTCGAACTGAAGAAACTGAGATCAGCTTCAGCGTGAAGATTCTCATCATCCCAACCAAAAAAACATCACAACAAACACACACAAAGATCCTGATACATTAATGCCAGTCGTCTCTCACTGACTCTACAACAACATTTACCAGCCAATCAAAACACGCTTTACTGCTCCTGAATCAAAGCTATCCAATCAGATGATCTTTAACCGCAGTCACATTAAATGCTTCTTTATTATGTTTTACTACAACAAACATCACGTGAGTCTTTTAATTTGTTATAAAAAGTGTGAAAAGAAAATTTGGCGTTTACAAGTCATAAATCACGAGAACTTTTTGTTTAACATTTTAAAACTAATAAGATTCCCTGAAGCAGCTTAAACAAAAATCAAATCTGAGCCCAAACAACTGACAGATGTGTGACGGCTTCCGGACATCCAACTCTTTGTTCTGCACTCTCAAAAAACATAAAATCACTATCTATCACCAATGAGAACAAGGAGTCAGTATTTTTGGCCGATGTTCCTATATATTTTAAAAGCACAACTGCTAAAAAATAGTTTTGGAAACGTTTAGGAAATGTTTAGGAACACATTTGCACATTTGTGGTTTCAAAGTCAACAGACAAGCTACAAAACTTTAAACTGAACTTCACAACTCTAATGATGAAAAGCATGAATGCAACGTTCTCCAGCAAACGCTGTAACGCTGTAACGCTGGTCAAATGTTTTAAGAACTATGTAATGAAAAGCCAAGACAGCCCCACCAATGAAGATTAAAAAATAAACACAAACAGACACAACATATGAAACAAGCCAGCGGATGATTTACACAAATCTGTTTCAGAGTCAAGTCATATTTAAACTGACATGAAAACATACGTCTGTTTAACTCCTGACTGAACGAACGACACAAAGACACAAAACTGTACCACATATTTAACACAATCTACTGATACAAAACCAGCTATGAGAACACACTTCAAAACACCCAACAAGCAAAAACAACAACATTACTGCGTTCCTGCGTTACCTTATTCACGGCTGCTGCCGGCTGCGGCCGCATCATCGCATGCGTCATCTGCTGCGCTGGGTTTTGTGGCTGCAGGGGATCAGGAAGCATGTTTGCAGTCATGCCCGCATTCACGCTGCTGTAAGCCATTCTGGGCGCACCGTTCATCACCTGCCCTCCCATCATGCTTTGCGGCTGTCCGTTGCCTTTGTGGGCTCCCATCATGCCCCTGTTCAGTCCCGCCACCATGCCAGACTGTGACATCATGCCAGCCTGCAGCTGCTGCTGCTGAGGGCCGCCCAGTCCCTGGGCAACAGGGGCACCACCCACCCCTCCCATCATCCCCAGGGAGGCCGCGTTAGCGGGGCCGCCGGTGGCCGTGGAGGTGGATGGGGGAGCAGCGGGCCGCAGGAGTTCAGAGAGATGCTTGTGTTTGGCCGCGGTGTCATGGGCACCCAGGTGTCCCAACGTCCCTCCTCCAGACAGACCGGAGTGTAAGTGGCCGGGGTCCACGCCGTTAGGAAGACCCAGATCAGAGGAGTTAATGAGCTCATCGGGGAGGTCGTGCTCCAGGTCAAAGAGAGACCCGAAATCTGAGAGATAAAACAGAGACTGATGTCAGATTGAGGAGAAATCTTCATTCGTTTGGATGAAGTTTTTCTCTTTAGCTGTTTTAACACAAAACTTTACCAAACTTACTAAATTATTTCAAAACACAAATGTGCCACATCCATTAAACTTGACTGTGATGCACAAACAAATCATGCTTTTTAATTTAGTCATATTGTGATTAAGAATCTGTCCTGCTAAAAACAAGCTGGGGCTAAACATCAGTAACACAAACATTACAAGAGCAAAGACACACAACAGACTCACAAATCTTACAAAAGAAATGAACAATGCAACAATCAGGTCAGTACAAGTAAGTGAATTAAAGGGACAGTTCACCCAAAAATGTTTATTGTCCATCATTCATTTACCCTCATGTCATTTCAAACCTGTTTGACTTAAACACAAAAGAAGATATTTTGAGAAATGTCTCAGTGGTTTTGTGTTCATACAATGGAAGTCAATGAGTGTTACTGTTGTTTGGTTACCAACAAACTTCAAAATATCTTCTTCTGTGTTCCTCAGAAGATTAAAAAGTCATACATGTTTGAAATGACACGAGGGCGAGTAAATGACAGTAAAATGTTCAATGTTCATGTTTTTGCAGAATCACTAAACATGAAGTGTAAAAGAAAGGCCACAGTTAACATCTTCAATGCCTCCAGCAGAGATCAGAAAACACACGACTATATTTTTAGAACATTTCACAGTGTTTGAAACTGACAACAAGCAACACCTGATAATCTCAAAATGACTAGATTTCAGTTAGTTAGTTAGTTAGTCTGGTCAATATAGCATCACACTCAGATGTCTAGAGTCTGACTGCCAGTGAATCAGATGTGTGTTCAGATGCTGAGACACTGAGGTTATGAGTTTCTACAGAAGCTCACAGGACTAGAGATGGTGTTCATGTCCAACGGCTCATACTAATAAAAAACACATGCCACAGGAAAACAATAGACAAACGGTGGGACAAAATGGGGGCTTTTATTATCTAATGGCAGGTCTTGAAAAGTCACACACCGACATATAATAACACAAAACAGGCTGTTCTAGACTTATGAAGACAGTCTTCATGTAACTGACAGACTGACAGTCTGATCAATCCATCAGCTGATATTTTCTCATTACTGGCATTAACACAAAATTATTTTACTGGTTCATGAGTGGAAGTTTTTCCTTGTGTTAGATACTAAATTCACTCACATTAGTGTTTATAAAACTCATTTTCAGTTTTCCTTCCATTTTTGCCAACTTTATGTAAATATTGTGCAATTCTGAGCGCAAATCATTCATTTATACATCAACCTCCGTAGTTTTATACGTCGGTATGAATTATTGTATAAAAAGTAAGTAAAACTGTCCAATCACTATTCATGTGAAAATAAAAACAACTTTTACATGCTTCCAAAAGTCTCAAAGTCACGCAGATTTGATCTCAGCCGTGACAAACAAATCGTTGTGATTTAAAAGTCATGCACGTTGAGTTTATGAGTTTCTTACATGCACAAACTCCCAAACTCACACACATCACCTCATGAACCTCCGACACCGATCTCTGTTCATAAAACAAACTCTCGACATCTCACAACGACGCGCAAAGCAAAAGTTTGTGCAACGCGCACCCGGAAAGGCGCACAAACAGTGTCGTAACACACCTCGCCAACTTCACACAAAAACACGATTAGCTGGTAGCGCTCTTGCTAAGTGATTTAAATGCATGTGCATGGTGCAAACAAACAAACGGGCAAATAAAAACACGGTGCGATGCAAAACGCGCGTGTTTTTTCATGCGTTCAATTGAACGGCGGTCGGACGCGAGCGCCGCACACCGCCGCGCGTGAACGTGATTATTTACCGTTTCCGTCGCTGGCGGAGAGCGACAGTGCCGGTGAAGACAGTTTAGGCCTCTTAGCTGAAGGCGGACCGGAGTCCAGCACATTTTCGGCCATAGTTTCCCTCCGACTGAACGTTACAGCATATATCCCGCGCAGTCCCGAGCCGTCGCAGTCCGCCGTTCACGAGCTCCGGACGGATTCCCGTTCAGCTCTCCCGGGACGATGCATGCATGCAATGCAAGAGTCGCCCGCAAAAACGCTCTTTCCTCTCGCTTCCTCGATTCTGTATTAAGTCCCCTTGAGTTTTGTCTCCGTTTAGTTCCTCAAACTGTGTCTCGGAGGGCAGGAACGGACGCTCGCGCAGACTCAGCGGGTTTCCCGAGATTTATCCCCGCTGCTCGCGTCCGTCTGTTCCGCCATTGTCGGCGGCGAGCTGGAGTGTCGGATGTTTTAAGGCGTTGTGTGAGATAGGAAACGTGCTGGGAAAGACCTGAACTCACTCCTCCGTGTCTGCGGGACTTTATTCAGTGTTTATGGGAAATGTTTTCTCGTGTGCATCCTTGCGGTTCTCATCCAGCATCACTTAAACTATGAGAAAGTCCATCAGGCAACTTCAAATGAACGCAAACGTTTAAATCTCCTTTCTCGTGAATCAAAGTCTTTATTTCTCCCCTAATAATGAAGATGGGCTGGAGGAAGAAGCAAATAAATACTTGAAAATGGGAAATTGCAAAGAACAGTTCTTAAAATAGAGCATAAGTCGTAAATTTGTAAACGTCTGTGTGTCCTTTCGTTCTCGATATAGTCGCAATGTGTTCTTGCGCACAAACTCTGCGGAATAAACAATACAGGCGCAAACACTCAAGAAATGTGCAACACAAACTGAATTGACTCCACACCGCATGCACGCATTAAAACTTCAGGTATCTTCACACAATGTGCTTGATTTCATCAGGAATGTCCGATGTTTCAGTATTTTGAGAGCACTTCACACTCAAATGTGACACATTTAGTTGTTTATGGCGTTCGTGCACGCGTGCATTCGCATCCGAGTCCAGTGCACGAGCTCGGGGGCTTTAACACCGTTTGCAGGAAATCTCTGACCATTGCCTCGGGAGAACACGACCACCCTGCACTGCGCCCTCCATCATCTCTCCACGACCGTGCATGCAAAACGCATCAGATTATGTTAAAAGTGCACATGCGTCCGATGCGTCTGACGCGCAAGACGCTTCTTGCAACGCTGCAGCTGATGTGCACGAGCTACAGACTGAGAATCAAGTTTAGTTGCAGATTGCTGGTCGATGCATGAGCGTGTGTTTCAATGCACTGAATAAAATAAAGCAAATTATACTGTGTTGTCACTGCACGAAACGCAGATTGTTTAAAACACCAGCAATGAAGAGCGAGAGAAACAGCAGCGGGTCGATATTACAATAAAGCGGATCGAGGTGGGCTTCAGTAATATTTGGGGTCCGAAACATCTGCCGATCCTGGTGGTACTGCCAGCTGCACCCCCCAAAATCTGGGGGTCCTCAAACCCCTTTCACAGGCTTTGTGATGCCGTGAACCCCCCTGCGCGTTCATCCCTTTCAAATTTCTCTTTCTCCCGCACAGTTCCTGCTATTTTATCCACTTTTACTCTCGTCCACCGGCAACCGGCGAGGCAATTTTACCGATTTCACCCCTCCGTGACGACGGGGGGCTGTGGGTGTTTTCTAACCCGATTGTTTTCCCTTTCCTGGTGGGCTTCCCTTCGTTTAAATGTATTGCCCTCTTCCGCCTCTCCGTTTCTTTTAAAGAAACGAAAACCTATCCGTTCTTTGATTTGCACGGGAGAATGTATAATCTCCCTCCGCTGTCCTCCGTTAGTCGCCCGGTTGTGTTTGATCCGCGTGGGTCCGACAGGACGGAGCCGCTGCGCAGCCCGGCGGCGCTCGGAGTCGCAGTGGTCGGCGATCGAGTGGCTTTTTTCGGTCGCTCCTGCCTCCTTCACTCTCTCCGCACAAACAAAATGGCGGCTTGTTGTTTCTGCTCCTCTGGCTGGGGGAGGGAAGGTTGGAGGTGCAGTAACATTAGTAAAGGGGGGCGGAGGGGGAGATGGCGATCGGGCTTTCCCGGACGGTGCTGTTTCCGTGCTGTTCCGGAGCCGCGACTCATCTGGGCGGGTGCGACGGGTCGCGCATCATCGGATGATGGAGGGACCGGTTAGATGATGCCGCGGTGAATGACACTCACTCACCCACCGTGCAAAGAAAGTGTTGCTTTGCGTTTGGGGTCGAGAAACTGCAGGGACTTCAAGTCTCAAGTGTCTCCATCAAAGGCTCAGCAGACGTCTCAGCTCAGAGATGTGTCTCAAAACCTAGTGAGCCCCCTCCCTGAACAGCAGTTTCACAGGTGCATTCTGAGTCTGCAGGTATCTTGACTCAAAACCATCTCTTAAAACCTTAACAAAGTGGGTTGCTTACCTTGACAGAACTTTTGGATCTCATAACCAGCTCAGGTCAATAACCTCCAACCTAGTGAGCTGCCTACCTAAAACTAACTTTAACCAGTGTGTCATAATCAATCAATCATAAGCAAGAACATACCCAGAGGATCAGAACTCTATATATGATGCACAGAAACGTTGTCTAGATGGACAGCACACTAGGTTTTAAGACAGGAGGTGATGTAGGAATCACAGCTGGTTAAGACTGAACCAGCAACACTGATGTGAGCAGGTTAGATTCTTAACCACTGGACCAGAAACTACAGCAGCCCAACACTAAACAAGTTCAGATGGTTTTATTTCATCAGAGGTTTAAGGGTTCTGTTTTTAAGCTGTTTTGGAGCTGTATGCGTTTCTAAGTGTTGTACAAATATCATTGCTATGAATTGTAGTGCTCATTTTAGAAAGCAAAACTTCATTTAGCACATTCATGTCTGTGAGATGTAGAGATCAGTCGTGATGTTTACCATGAATCTGAACTTTTCTTCTCTTATTACTAACCATCATTGTCTTAAAGTTTGCAGTTTATAGATCAATAAAAGGATCTGAATGATAAAACTCACTTTTGCAACTCACTTTTTATTGAATATGTATTTTTATGTTGTTTTATATCATTTTTAATTTGATGTATTTCTGTGCACTGGAATCTGTCACTAACACACAACTGTGTTTAACACACTTGACAATAAAACTCTTTCTGTTTAAGATTCTTTTGTTCTGATTTAGAAATGCAGATCTCCCACATTACAGGAAAAATACAGAATTAAAATTTATTTAGACATTAAAAACATGATAAAGCCATTATCAAACCAGCAAAGCGTCTCACTGAGAAACAGACAAAACAGTCTCACAAACATAATTGTGTTCACGATGCTCATTTGAAGTTTCCTACAAACCTTTATCCTGGATCTTAACAGTGTGAAATAAATAACACAACCCAACAACTTCCAGTGAGCTGGTGCAGGAGTCAGCTGAACATCTGCACCTTGTCCAGACAAGCTCGGCTCCTAATCCAGTGGATTTCATACTTAAATGGAGCAGGTTCTGTGAAACTCAGACCTCCAGTTCAGTCACATTTAACCAAAACCAGAGACTGTGTTAAAAGACGAGGAATTAGACTGATTATGGAAGAATTCATGGTGTCTCCAGTCTGCTCACTCTGTCTGTGCACAAGTTCTCTCTACATCTGCGATGGTTTTTGGGGTGTGTGCGGACAGGATGAGGGGTCCGCCCTGGTCTCGGATCACCACGTCGTCCTCGATTCGCACCCCGAGACCTCTGAACCGCTCTGGACATGAGCTGTCGTCCTCGCTGATGTACAAGCCTAGTTAACAGAAGCATGAGATGAGAGTTTAGACCTTCAGTTAATGTGATAGTAAGGGTTAGATCATATCAAGAAGAATCTACAAATCTTTCTTCATCTTTTGAGGTAAAAGAGCTGGAGGTTCTATGAAAACACTTGGAGAACTTTGGTTCCAGCAGTTTCATTTAAAGAAATCAAGCTGCAAAAATGTCTTGTTACACAACTTTCTGACTTCACACAGATGAATCCATCAACAATGTGACCTTCCAGTTAATGTGGAGAAAGATGGATAACTGCTATTATTTCTAAAACCCAGAAAAACTGAGCAAAACAATTATTTACTTACAGGGATCAGAGAGGCTAAAAATCTGTCAATAAAAATGTTTTTGGAATGGAAAACCTTTATAAACATTATTTTGTTTATTTTTTTTGCAGCTAATCCTAAATTTAAAGTCACTTAGACAGAATTTAAAAATCTCACGTTCATAAACATTTACATTTATTCATTTAGCAGCTGCATCCATCCTAAACAGTTTAGAGTGAATTTAAGGTATTTGGTGTATCGTGTGTTCCCTGAGACTCAAACCCATGATCTTTATGTTGTGAGCCTCATGCTATCGGCTGATGTTGGTGAGCAGTGTGTGGTTTGATCTTCACCTGGCTCTATGGTGATCACCATGCCCGGCTGCAGTGGCTGCGAGCGGGAGAGCTCCGGCGTGTCATGAACGTCCATGCCCAGGTAATGACCCACATGATGGGGGCAAAACTGCCGAGCTGCCTGAGGAAGAGAAAGAGAGAGAAACTCATTCAACTGCAGTTTATTCACTGAATGCATGTCACGCAATTGTGATGCAATTCACAGCATGAGAAACAGTCGCATGGCTGCGTGTGAGACACTGTGTGACTGTGCTCAGTGCATTCTGACCTCTCAGTTTCTGACCAACAGCACCAAAAAGTGAGAAGTGACAAGCACCTTAACCACACCCACTAACCTTAAACTCCGCCTTAAACTTAATCTTCTGTCCTGACAGCTAGTACTAGCGCTGCTAGTAACTAATTTAACATGCAGATTAGAGAAAGAAATGAAACTTTGATCAGTCGATTAAAAAACAAGAATATTTTGTCATCTGTACCTTGAGTGTGTCTGTTTCACTGGTGCATTGTGGGACGATTCCAAGTCGTTTGAGCTGGCGGGCCAGCAGAGACAGCATGCTGGAGTACATGTGATCCAGACTGACTCCAGAACAACACTGTGACAGACAGTCCAACTGGATCTCCAGCACAGCCTCATACAGCTCTCTCTGAGCCGCACTGAACCTGTGTACACACACACACACACACACACATCACTCACTCACAGCATGAAATTAAAGCTTCACTGCGTCTCAATGTTGTTAAAAACAAACTTACTTTCCGTTCACCGGCCAAGTGCGTGTGATGTCACTGACGTAACCAAAATACTCACAGCCTCCATCCAACAAAACCATCTCACCATCCTGTGAAAGACAGACTGTCATCATCTTCTCACGCTCATGATGCTCAAACCTGAATGACTGTGTTTCTTCTGTGCTCAACAGTGATAATGAGCATTAGATCTTCACCTTCACTATTTGATTGTTGTTGATGTAATGAAGCGTGTTGGCTCGGTTTCCGCCGGCAACCACTGGAGGATAAGCCAGGAAGTTTGCACCGTGAGCCCGGCACTCAAAATCAAACTACAGGGAGCAACACAAAACAAGAAACATGACAAACAGCTCATTACCTCCAAATCACTCAGGGCCTAAACAACCACATACTGACACCATAAACATTAAAGTCTATTTTAACTACGAAACACTGAAGATGATACTACAGAAAATATCATCATCATTTAATAATGTGTGGATTTAAAACAATGTTTTGTCCAGAGCCTAATTTAGACCTTTATATGTGTTTGTGTTCTTAATTTTCTATTACTGTAGGGACCAAATATCTCCACAAGGATGGTAAAAATCACACACACCTACATTGTGGGGACCAGCCAGCGGTTCCCACGAGGGAAATTGATTATTAAACATACTGAATGATGCTTGTTTAGAAAATATAAAAATACAGAAAGGTTTGTGTGAGGGTTGGGTTGGGGGGTGGGGTGAGGATTAAGGGATAAAATATACAGTTTGTGCAGTATTAAATCCATAATGTCTATGAGTCTGTGTGTGTGTGTGTGTGTGTGTGTGTGTGTAGCTCCTTCATTCACCTTTGCATACAAAAGGGCTTCATCAACATCTCCTCTAGAAATGTTCATTGTCTTCTTAAATGCCTGAAGATAAACACATGACTCAACACACAGTGTATATTACACACCTCCTGATGAAACATGACATCATCATCAACAGTGACATCATCATCAACAGTGACATCACTGCAGAACTGATCAACTCATCATTTTTGTTTATTATTGCTCAAACAAACAAAGCCACAATGTTTAATGTTTGGGAAAAATCAAGCAAACAACTCTACTTTTTGGTTTTACTTTTAGGTATCTCAGCATTTTCAATACAAAAAAATGACACACAAATAGACCCAATATAATAAAAGATTTTTAAAGTGTTAAACACAATTTTCTGAAACTACTATGGTGAGGTGTCAGGTGTTGTGAGGCGTGTGTTACCTGGGCAGTGATTCGTCCCGCCTGCTTCATCAGAGCGATCTCTGCTGGACTCTTAATGGCTCTTAGGGAATGAATGAGGGGTCTGAGAAACTGTACGTGAGGTCCTGCCTCCAGCAGGGGGCGCACATGAGTCTGATGCAGCCGCGGGTGGCAGGGCTGTGAGCTGTCATACCAGACAGTCCCACCTAAAACAACGACAGAGAGCTGGACATTTTAATAACCAACATTTTGTGTTCCCAACAGCAGTATGTCAAGGCAGTTTTCTTAGTTTAGTTCTTTTTAAGTTTTTTCATGTTGTTTATATGTCTATGTGGTGTTTTTAATACCATTTAGGACAAACTATCTGCAAATTTAACAGAGTATTTGCTCCTTAAACTGAAGTTTGAAACACTAATTTCTACATCACAGTTTTCTATAACCAAAGTTGTAACCAATGACATCAATGAGTGGTCCAAAAGGATCAGAATGTCCAAGTTAGTGTGACTTACATTGAAGCTACTTTTAAGGCCTGATAGAATAATTTTCACAGGAAAAGCAGTAAATTTGTCATTTTAATAACCAAAGATGAGTTTTAAAGGATACAATTTTGGATTACAGGAGGAGCTTAATGTAAATGTTTGTTTTTTTATACCTTTCAAGCTCTTTAACACAACACCCAGTTCCTCAGTGCTGTGAATCCGCTCCAGGCCGGTCAGAGCAGCCGCTCCATCTTTTCCTGAACGAGGTCCGTCCCAAAGCTCTCGCGCCGGGTCTCGCCGGGGGACGAACAGCACGGCCTGATCCGGCTTACCAGATCCATACATGACCAGCGCACTGTCCGGCTCCAGAATGCCTGTCAGGTACAGGAAGTCCTGGTTCTGGTGGAACGGGTAAGGGATGTCATTGGTCATGTAGCGAATGGGATGTGATAGGACGATGACGATGTGGGCGGAGTTTGAGGAAGTTCCGGAAGGCATCAATCTGTCCGCCTGCATCTCGATCAGAGACGCCAAGCGTTGACGACGCAGCTCAAACTCAGTCTGGGTAAGACCTGGAGTCACCTCACCTGTGAGTGAAAGACATTCACATTCAGTTCACATTCAGTTCACATTCAGTTCAGACTGCGCTCATTAAAAACCAAAATCAACACATTTTACATGCAGTATTAAAAACACTTTCAAGTTCATTAAGTGGCAATACCTAAGTTAGTCAAATGACATTTAACAAGTCCCTCAAACAATAAAGGTTCTGTCAGTTTTCTCTCACCGTATCTGATGAGGTGGGGGTGTGTGTGGGGGCTCGGCTGGCCAAGATACCTCTGGGGAACCTTCTTGGTTTTCCATCCCGTTTTCACAGACACATTCCTTACAGATCCTGCGGAAGAGAACAAGCAGAGACACTCAAAAACATTCACAGCATCTTCTGCAGAGTTAACATGTAATCTTCAGAAAACTAATACAATGACATTATAGACAATGAAGTATCTGAGGTTGAAAACATGACATTTTATGTCTGAGACCAACACAAAACTTACAGGAACAAATTAGACACAAGTGAGTTCTGGCCAAGCATGAGTAACTTGTTCATGAGTAAATAACAGCAGGGTGTATTTAGGTCACGTGAGACACTTTTCTTGGTCCATCACAAGCCAGTTAATGTAAATATACTGTATTTGTGACATGTTTGTCATTATGAATAACTCCAAACATTGTCTATTAGCGCCCTGACACCCCTGCGTGTCACTCCCACATTAAAGTGCAGTGAATCACACATGAATGTAGTGAGAAGAGTTATGAGATGTGTTACCTGGACTCCAGTGAGAGCGTGTAGCGCACCGGACGGCGGATCTCAGTACTAAACTAAAACTGCTGCTGGACATGATTTCTAATGACAGCTGACGTGTAAACACTCAACACGAGCTGGACTGACTTCTCATACCGCATGCATTAAAATAACTTTCACCTAAAGGCAACATACTGGAGAAATGCACATGTCAGCTCTGCGCATGGAAAGGTGACTTCATCCTCCTCATTCAGGACTCTGAGCGCTGATTGGTGGAGCGGGGGAAACTCCAGCGCTCTGATTGGCCCGTTCCGTTATGACGCCAGCACTCTGCGACTATGATGGACGGAGGACCCTTTTATTCATAATTCCCAACTCGTTTTACAATGTTTTACTAGGAAACAAACACAATTTAGGGAAATCCCAAACGATGCATCTATTAGGGAATCAGTTAAATAAATAATATATAATAATAGTAGCGTATAGTTACGCATTTCACTTACAAATTTAAAATTACTTTTTTACTTATTATAAAGTTTGTCATCGTTTTCAAGCGTTGCTGATTTTCACATTTTAATTTGTCCTAAAAGGTAGCAAAGTATCCAGATATTTATTACGTCAAGACATATATATAATAACGATGGAAACCAAACAAAACATTTTTAGTCATTGATGCTATTAAATAAATGAGAATTCTGACCAAAAACCAGAACATAAAAATACAGCTATTTATACATCTATAGAAATAACACGAAAACATGATTTTACATTACAGTTAATTATTGTCTGTAATGAAGTATTTATTAAGTTAATTCCATATAAAACCACCAAGTGACCTTTCCAGCAAACTCTAACTTTTAGACACACTCCTTGTCTAATAGGATTTTCTGAATATGATGTGTTTCAGATGAGAGGAGACACATCTCGGACCCCCAGCAGGACTTTAAGAGGATGCAGTGACGTGAAGGACCCTCGTGTTTTGATTCTGTCATCTAATAGCAGTTTAACTCCCGCCTGCGCAGAAATCGCGTCTCGAGTTCAGCGAGTCACGCGTGTTCACCGTCGCGTCGCTCAGATCGCAGCAGGGAAGCGAGTTTTAGAGAAAGCAGGTATATTTCTCAAAACATCACGATGGGTCAAATTAAAGTGCACGTGAATAACGCTTTGATTGAACGGGTTGCGCGTTATTCCAGAAGCTTCCGTGCAGCGCGTGCGTTAATCCCTTGTGTACAATGTGTTGCACTGTTGCATCAAGCAGTTTTCATCGCAGCGTCGCTGTTTTGTTCATTTGTGTAATGCACGTCCCGCAGAAGACGCGTTTTCTCCGCGCGTTGATCAGACGGGTGTGAATAATAACGTTGCACGCGTGTTGTGTTTATTGCAGTGTTTGATCCTGTAGCGCAACATGGACCCGCGGAAAGTGTCGGAGCTGAAGGCCTTCGTGCAGAAATGTGAAGACAATCCAGCTGTTTTGCATCTGCCGGAGATGAGCTTTTTTAAAACCTGGCTGCAGGGGTCAGTCCATCTCACACCTGCGCTGCTTTTGTGTTCTTCAGGGATTTAGTGCTGATTGCACGTTATATTCGCCATTACAACAACAATACAATTCAATATGCGTTGTGTATTAGTATAAACATTGTGTAATAAAGTGGGTTTCTATGCCAAAGTTTAGGGCTGGTGTAAGCCACGCCCACAAAGCGTCATTTACAATAGAGCAACAGAGAAAATAAAGCTGTGGATGATTTATATGAGTCTCTTTATGTCAAGCATTAAAACAAACATGTAAAGAACTTACTGTGTTCTTTAACTGTAGAATGGGAGCTACAGTACCATCACCTACAAAGAACAGTTCATCATGTCAGGTAAAGATGAACTCAACAGGTGCACTGACTGTTGTGTCTGTATGTTTATATGCTGTTACAGTAGCAGGAACGTTTAATGAGGGTTTCTATAGATGCTAATGTCTGTTTCATGTGAATGCAGGGAAGCTGTCCGTGTGACGGAACCCCCAAAGCGGAACCAAAGCCAGAACCTGCACCAGTTCCTCCATCTGAGAGTGAAGAGAGTGAACTGGGTATCTGTTGACTCCTTCAATATCTCCTTTAATATCGTAAAATGTCATCTTTATATGTCACTGCTCTGCCCTTTTATGGTCTGATAATAGCTGTGAACTTTCTCTAAACTTTCCATTTGTAGTTGAAAACGGAGTTGTGTAATTGGCCCTTGAGTTTAATGTGAAGCTGATATCTGATTGGAGAATAAGCGATTTGTAACAACTGGTTTATAATGATGCATTTCACTGTAATCTGAACACTTTATTTCTCCAGAAATAGACAATGAGGGCGTGATTGAGCCGGATCAAGATGAACCTCAAGAGATGGGAGATTACGAGAACCTGGAGGTAAGGTTCTCCTGTCTGGTATTGGCAATCTCTTTCAAAGTAAACGAAAGAAATTACGGTGTGTCAAAAAGTGAAACTATACAGACAGAATGATGGAATAGTTTTGTGGGATCTCAGGTTACAGATGAGATGATGGACCAGGCTAATGAGAAAAAGATGGAGGCCATCGAAGTGTTAGGAGATGGTGAGAAGCCAACACGTAACTTGAAATTATGAAATCTGTTATTACATAATCCTGGTTTAAATTGCATCAGATGTTTTGGCAGTCCATGAAGCTATCCTGGAGTTGAAGTGGAAACTAACCATCAGTTTATTCTGGTCTTCTTAGGTGACCTACAGAAAGCTCTGGATCTCTTCACAGAGGCCATCAAACTCAACCCAAGACTGGCCATTCTCTACGCCAAAAGAGCCAGGTAGCAACCAATCACGAGCTGGCTTCCCGGCTATCTGATTTCTGATTGGATGTGGCACTGATTATGACCTATGTGTGATTTCTTTTAGTGTTTATGTGAAGATGCAGAAACCCAACGCTGCCATCAGAGACTGTAACAGAGCCATTGACATTAACCCAGACTCCGCCCAGCCCTATAAATGGAGAGGAAAAGCAAACAAGTGAACGTCTTTAAGAAATAAATCACCTAAAAATGAAACAGATCTTTCATTTACTCGTCCTCATGTTCATTCTAAACCTATATGACATAAGAGATGTTAAACAGAACAAGTCTAAAGCTGTGGAGAAAGACAAGACGTGTATAAGGGCGTCAGTTTCAGTCTGTTGCTCCCACAGAAGTGGTGCTTCAAAACACTCTGAATATAACACACATGTACTGACAATATTTATTAAAGTTTTATTGTGCTATTGTCTTTTTTTGGACGCCCAGTGGTTTGAGTTTAGAAAGACATGAGGGTGAGTAAATGACGGCTGCATTTCCATCCTCTTGTGTAGAATCTGTTTCACATACAGACGTGTTGTATCTTCTGTGTGATGGACTCAGTGTTCTGTTACTACTGCAATCTAAACGAAGATATCTGATCTCTCTCTCTCTGTTTTTCTCTCTATGTCTCTCTCTTACAGATTGCTTGGGCACTGGGAGGAGGCATCCAAAGATCTGGCAATGGCCTGCAAACTTGACTATGATGAAGAGGCCAGTGCCATGCTGAAAGAAGTCCAACCGAAGGTATCTGTGCCAAACCCTCAGAACATGCAAAGATAAACACTTGACATCTGAAACCCAGCCAACATGTGTGACTGAAGCTCATCACCGTGAGCTGACTGTGACGTTCTTCAGAACATTAAGGTGTTCCTGTAGCTCAACTGGTAGAGCATTGCGTTAGCAGCGCAAAGGTTGTGGGTTCGATCCCAAGGAACACAAGTACTGATAAAAATGTAGACCTTGAATTCACTGTAAGTCGCTTTGGATAAAAGCGTCTGCCAAATGAATAAATGTAATTTACACTTCTGGTTTATTTTTATTTACAATATCTCAATCATTTTTCATCTATGACTGCTTTGTTCTTCTCAACAGTTTCTTTCTTGCTGTTAAAACCATTTAGTTGTTGCTTAATGCTAATAGATTGCTTGAATAAAAATGCTAAACTTCAGGGTGTCTCACTTGACCTCACCTGCCCCTCACAGGCCATCAAAATCATGGAGCATCGCCGCAAATACGAGCGCAAGCGAGAAGAACGAGAGATCAAAATGAGGCAAGAACGAGTCAAGAAAGCGAGGGAGGAGCATGAACGAGCGCAGAGGGTAAGAGAGGGACGACTGAAGAACATGAGGATTCAGTGAATTGATTCAGTGTCACTCCTGATCGTGTGTGTGTGTGTGCAGGAACAGGAGGCCAGACAACAGGCTGGAGGAGCACATGGAGGTTTCCCAGGTACAACATGAGAATGACTGATGATCCATCACTTAATCCAAACATAAGGTTTTATTTTACCTTGAGTCTGAGTCCTGATTCAAGATCCTTTTCTTGATGTTTCTTGATGCTTCCTGTTTCTCTCCATTATCCTGTTTTTGCATGGTCACATTATTTGCTTCTCTAAACAGTTTAAACAAGTCATGACAGGTGAAGCTGATGTTTGTGCTCTTCAGGTGGTGCTGGTTTCCCAGGTGGAGCTCCTCCATTTGGAATGCCTGGACTCAATCAGCTGTTTAATGACCCAGAGGTTCTCATGGCCATGCAGGTAACATGAAGAACATCAGTTCTTCATGGTTGATTTGGAAAACTGAATGAGATGGGCAGCATCTCAACTCACTGTAATATCTACAAAACAGTCATTTGTTGTTGCATTCTTGTCTGTTAGGATCCAGAGGTGATGGCTGCCTTCCAGGATGTGGCCCAGAACCCAGCCAACATCTCCAAGTACCAGAGCAACCCCAAGATCATGGCCCTGATCAACAAACTCAGCTCCAAGTTTGGTGGCCAGCAGCCCTAGAGGGCTGATAATGTGAATGGTCCCGTTCCAATACTCTGATGTAGCTTTTCTCACCGGTTTCATGCCATAAATGACAGACAGGATTTAGCTTGGGGTGGGTGAAGTTGAGATACAGTTTCACAAGGGTTGGGACTTTACGTACTGCTATGCTGATGAACTAGAAGAAAACTATAAGAGTATCGGAACAAGACCAGAGAGAGACGGGCAGTGTTGGTGGGTGGGGTGTTCATTTGGTTTATTCTTTTGAAATTTGGTTGGGGAAAAACTATTTCAAGGTATTCACTGAGATCAGCCCACCCAACACATTCAGCACTTAAGATCTTGAGATCTTCTCCAGATCATAAAGAACTTCAAACTTCTCATAATGCAGGTCAAGATATCAACAGACCTCTAGTCAACAGTTGCTGCATAGACGGTTAAACAGTCAACCATTCCAGATCAAGCTGCTTTTATTTCTCTCAAATATTGTTGTTCACGCTGTACATTAATAAATCATATTGTTCAGATCTGCAGGATTGATTTGGTCTTGTGGGACGTTCATTGCAGACTCATTCTCCAGATTAATATGCGATTATACAGATTTAAAATAATTCCTGTCCAAAGAAAGCAGTCAATCATTTTGTTATGAGTGTACCTTATAAAACGTTTGATTAACATTTTTATTTGGTTTCTCACCCTCAGTGTAACCTAACATAGTTTCTGTCTCTCATCAATGCAGAAAAAGTGAAAATTGAAACACTCTTTCTTGTTGTGATAAACTTGCATCGGATGTTGAATTTCATGATTATATCATTTAATAAACATTTTGTTTGTTGCAAATCCAAGATGCCTGTTCAGTTTAATGACACAAACTTATATCTCTGGGTACATTGTTTACCAAAGCAGAACATGTTATAAATATCATGAACAGGTGTGAGAACAATTGCTTCTCTATGCTTTTCTTGATTTGAAGATGCAAGAGAAGTATTTCATCATAGTTTTAATCTATTAAAATGTCTCTGTTATTATATCAGTTATTATGACTTTATGCAGTTTCTTTAATTTAGTCTCATAATATAATGCAGTTCTCAAAGTTTCTTTTACTAAACATTATCTTCCAACCTCACATATCACATTTAACTCACTATTTATTAAATAACCAAAATCACAGTTTTACAGGAAACTAAACCAACCTGCACGTGAGATCTTCATCTCGTGTTATTATTACTAAATATTTAAATACGGCTGTAAATAAGATTATTGCTGCTTACCGTCTCCTGATGTTTGTGTGTTTGTAAAGTCCATCAAACGTGGCAATAATACAGCACAGTTTTACTCTTAAAATGATCGATTTTAACAAAAACAACATAATACAAAACTTCTGTCAAATTGTCCTTCGCGCTCATTTTGAAAAAGGGCGGAGCTAATTGATGACGTCTGCAATCGCGAGATGATGACGCCTTAATTGAACGCCGTTTGTAATGAATGCTTTTTAAATGGATTAGATGTATTAGTATCATTAAAACGTTAACTTGTATGTCCTATGACAAATATTACATAAAATACCTCAAATTTACAATCAAATAAGATTTCAAAACAGCACCAAGCTATTTTTAATGTAAATGTTTTAAATGTTCCCTCTTACATTGACACAATGGCACACACCATAAAACCTGATTTGAGATAAAGTAGCTGGACCATCATAGTTACATGGAGCAAAAATGAACCACATCAGCTGGACTCAAAGACTTTATTCATAATTTACAGTTATGAATGCTGCACAGCACTGAAATAATAATAAAAAACATTATAACAATTCAATGATGAACTAGTTGATCTATTTAACAACAACATTGGAATCTGAACAGAAAGTGACTCAGGACATCCTGAATCTAAAGATTAAACACTGAACCATCCAGATGCTGCTAATGGCCGTACCTGCAAAACAAAACAACAAATATCAGCTACAATATACATGTGAACCTTTACAAGCTACAGACTCAAGCCCTGGGTCCACCTATATCCTTAAATGTGAAGATGAAACTCACTTCTGAAACTCCCACTCTCTGTTGTCCAGGGGACACACCTGTCTGGTCTTCAGCCAGCGAGAGATGCAGTGGAAATGAAAGGCATGCTGCGGAATCAAACACCCACGTCACAGACCCACTCAACACACCCGAAGCTCAGACAGTGTGTGTGTGTGTGTGTGTGTGTGTGTGTATACTTACATTACACACTCCCCAGGCCACTGTACACTCTTCTGATGTAGCCGAGGCTTGATTAGCCTGACACTCTATACCTGAAGAAAACAGCATAAAAAGCAGCTTTATATGCAACTTAATACAGCTTCACAAAACCAGATTTAAAGATTGTGTCAACCAAACCAGAAGTGATGCTCACACAAATCCATAATGTGGTTTCTGCAGATGGCACAGTTGTCCACAACAATGTCCCAAGCCCACAGAGCCACAGCGTTCCACTGTAAGAGAAAAACACTCTAGCTTTAATACAACCAACCACATGTTCTGGTCCAATTATTCAGTTTATCACTTTGTAAACCATTAATACAAAGATCATGACTATATTGTTATTTAAAATAATCCATTTACACGATTATCAGTGATCAACCTTATACAGTCATGTTGCAGTACAATGTGATGGTATTAAAAGTTAAAACCACGATACTCAATGATCACCATGTTTATGTACTTCAAGGAAGACTGTAATGTTGATTGATGTTTAAAATAGTGTTAAAAGACAGTTCGCTGGGTTTTGAGACAGGGTGATGTAACTGTATTTATCTGATGGCCTGGTTTAGTAATCTTCAGATTACGCTGCAGAATTTACTAGAGAAGTGACTAAAACTCATGCTTTACTGGTATACATCTAATATTATATTATATACATTCTCAAGACAGTTAAAGGGGTTTTGTAATAGTAAAATAACTCATGGTCATGTTATTAAACTAAGTTACAGTGTGTAAGAGCAGCACGGCTAATGCTAGCCCGGAATCACAAACACACTGCTGTAGAATAATCTATATTTAAAAATGACTGAGCGATATATGAATGCTTGGCATGATTTATTAACATTGACTTCACATCTGATTACCTTTTTCACTTCAAATCGCTTTTTGCCAGCGCCGCTGTTCGCTCCGCTCGGGGTGTCCACATCCATCGCGGCCGCCATGACTGCTGCTGATCTCGCGAGAGTGCGCGAGAATACCGCGCTGCTCGGTTTAATCCACAGAGATCTTTAACTTCAGTGTGAAAAGCTATGAGATTTAATGGATAAAATGATGTTTTCATATAAAACATACTGAGGCGAGATTTAAAAGTGTTAATTGAGTTTATAATGTAAAGAAAAGTTCAGGTTCCACCGAGATTTGAACTCGGATCGCTGGATTCAGAGTCCAGAGTGCTAACCATTACACCATGGAACCACATACACGCT
>JAZGTK010005428.1:0-22465 GCA_036877625.1 Ambastaia sidthimunki
AAATTGCTAAAATGTAAAATAGTTCCAAATTGTCATGAGACTGTCTTGGTTTAGCACTATTTAGAATACACTTTTAGACAAGTATTCATCAAAATCTTTAAATGTTATTAATTTAAAACCTGATAACACAAATTGCCCCTTTATCACAAGAGTGACTCTTTAGCTTAAGTGAGATATTAGAGTGCATGCCTTTCTGTGTGCGTATGTGTGTGGGAGAGAGATATTTGAAGTCCCTGAACATCTGGCAGCATGTCATAGATGTTCAGTAGCTGTCATTGATCATGATGAAATAATTTGAGCCATTAAGAGCCACGCAAGATCGTTCCTAGGGCCTCAGCCTTAGTGCACCTCGGAGGAAACGTATAACCAGGGGGTGTCTGCCCACTGTATAAGCACCGATAGAAGCGTGGTAAGCTGATATAGTCACCACATAGACCTTCATGGTGGAGTAGGCTAGCCCTGCAGAAAACTGTGCCTGCAAAAACTCCAGAACTGCGTTAATGGCGCAGTTAACTGGGTCCAGCTGACTTTCTCCGCACCAAGAAGTGAAGAGTTTCCACTTCAGGGCATACAGTTTCCTCGTTGGAGCTCTGGATTGGAGGATGGTCTCAACAACCCCAGTTGAGATACCAGACGCTATGTGTTGCGCCCCCTCAGGTGCCATACCCATAGCCTCCACAGCTCTGGGCGAGGGTGCACAATGGCGCCTTCTGCCTGAGAGCAACTAGATCTGAGAACCAGGCTCGGCTTGGCCAGAACGGGGCCACTAAGAGCAAAGATACCGCGTCCCGGCGTACTCTTTCCAGAACTCCCGGGAGAAGAGCGATCGGGGGAAAGGCATACAGATGAAGCCTCGGCCAAGTCTGTACCATGGCATCCAGTCCCAGAGGAGCTGGATGAGCTAGAGACGCAGCTGCCATGAAGCTTTGCAGTCATTGAAACTGCTTCACCGTGAGTGACTTGCCTTTTTTGACTCTCGTGACTGCACTTAGGATCGAATCTACTCGAGCAGGAGAAAGATCTACCCGCATCGTGATCGAATCCCAAACTACACCCAGATAAGTAGTTCTCTGTGCTGGAGAAAGCATGCTTTTCTCTGTGTTCAGTCTAAACCCCAACTGTTTTATGTGGTCTAGAACGACATCTTGATGTCGGACCATCCACTGCTCTGAGTGAGCTAATATAAACCAATCATAGATATAATTGAGTATGCGGATACCCTGGTAATGCAGAGGAGCCAAAGCTGCATTCACAACTTTCGTGAAAGTACAGGGTGAGAGTGCTAGGCCAAAAGGAAGAACCCGATACTGGTAAGCTTCGCCCCTGAAAGCAAACCTCATGAACTTCCTGTGTTGAGGGAGGATGGGGACATGAAAGTAAGCATCCTTCAGATCTATCGTGACAAACCAGTCCTCTGACCTGATTTGGAACATGACCTGTTTCACAGTAAGCATCTTGAACTTCAGTCTCATAACTGAGCGGTTTAGAAGACGCAGATCTAAGATAGGACGCAACCATCCATCCTCTTGGGAACAATGAAGTAACGGCTGTAGAGCCCCAACTTTCTCTGCTGAGGAGGGACCACCTCGATGGCCTTCTTCCTCAGGAGAGTCTCTACTTCCTGCTTCATAACCAAAGCTTGCGCCGAATCCACCAAAGTGAGAAGAACCCCACCAAAAGTAGGCGTAGACAATTGAATTGAATTTTGTAACCTGGTTCTATTGTGCGCAGGACCCACTGAGACACATGTGGCAGTACTTTCCAGGCTGCCAGATGTTCTTTTAAAGGGACCAGCCTCTCGAGACTGGCCTGTGATATTTCTAGAGTAAATGGACTGGTGCCCTAAAAGGGGAACCCCACAGGAAACCCCCGGTCCAAACTCTCCAGGAACCTCAGAGGGGGTGGCACTTCCCCCATGCTGGCTGAATTTGGCAAGCACTAGGGGTGCGCATGTTTTTGCATGTCCCTATATGAGGAGATGGTACACAGCCTGGGCTGCTCCCGTCCAGGAGCCCAGAGAGATTGTCGGCGCGGGAGGAACAGCTAAATTGCCTCCACCTGTTTACGGGCCTCCTGCAACCTGTCAACGACTGTGTTCACAGCATCACCAAACAGGCCAGAAGGCACCAGCGGGGCATCCAACAGGAAGACCCTGTCCTGATCTTTTATTTGGGACAGGGTCAACCAAAGGTGTCTCTCGGCTGCCACCAAAGCTGCCATAGACCCCCCTATTGCACGAGCAGTCTCCTTGGTGGCACGCAGCGAGTGGTCAGCGGTCCTCCTGAGCTCACCGACACCTTCAGGTGTGAGGTCGCCACCCTCATTCATCTCTCTTAGCAGGTCAGCCTGGTAAGCCTGAAGCACACCCATGGTGTGTAGGCAAGCACCTGCCTGACCTGCAGCCGTGTACCCCCTGCCCAGTAGTGCTGAGGTAGTGAGCTGCTTAGAGGGCAGGAATGGAGCCTTCAAAGACGATGCCTCGCCGGCGGAACAGGTAGCTAGCTAGTGTCTGCTCAACCCGGGGCATCGTCTTATAGCCATACTCGTCCAACCCCGCCATGTTACCATAATAATTGGTGGCCAGGGTGAATATACGGGACTAGTATGGCCTTTCCCATGATTTAGTTACCTCAAAATGCTAAATGTAAATCAGGGATGAAGGGAAGGCTCCTGCGTGGAGGTGCAGACTGGCTGCTACATCCAGTTCATGAGAGGCGGAGTGATGAGCCCTTTCCCTGGGGCGAAGAAACCGCGGAGCGGTCTTCCACACCCAGGGAGAGAGCAGACAATCTAGTCGATCGTAGACTATCAATAATAAGTAAAGTTTGAGTTTATATTGAAATCTTCAATAATATTGAATAATCTAACTTATAATTGCAGACTTGGCAAATGTGAGCTCAGTTTGTGATGTTGTTGAAACTTTAATTTGCTCACTATTTAATTTTAGGGCTGTCTAGGAGAAATAATTGAGATATTAAGTGATCTGTGATTTTCCTTTTTTAAGCATATGACAAACTTGTATGATATGTGGCTGATGATAGGTGGCTTAAATAGACGCAGTACCAGTTAACAGTAAACAGTATTGTCAGAAAAAAACTTTTTTTATGTTTTTTATGTACTTTATGTTCTACTTTATGTTTTACCATATTTTCTTGGGGTGAATATTTTCTTGCTCAGTGAAACTGACAACAATGAAATTATGTCTGTCAATGTCCTGAAGCTATCCCGTTGGATCCATATTTTATGGAAGTAAATCATTTTGTATTAATAATGCTTACAGTGGGCCATCTGCTGTGCCCTGTACAATGTTTTTTGAAAAGGGCAAATAATTCAAGTGAGGCCACCCCTGAGTTCTGAATATGTTCTTGAGTATGTGTGTGTTAAGTACGAGAGTGTGTGTGTGTGGGAGTGGGTTAAAAGTCCCCAGCAGAAGATTACTGGTATGCCACCAATAATCTTGAATTGTGCTGTCATTAGAGCTATAGCTGGTTAAGGACCAAACCGCTGGGTAAATCTGCAATGAAATATTAAACTGAGGCAATAAACCTGTGCATTTGCAAGAAAATGAAAACAGATGAGGGGCAGTAAAGAATACTTGATTAATGTATGTGTATGGGAAAGAAAGAATGTATTGGAACTGTAAGAGACAGAATATGTATTTAAATATGTGTGTGTGTGTGTGTGTGTGTGTGTGTGTGTGTGTGTGTGTGTGTACACACTATGGAATAATAGCCTTCACAAGTACCACAAAGCCACATGAAAATGTTTGCCAAAAATAATACAACTTTTGGCTAAAACACACAAGTTCAGGGGAATTATGAGGTACTGGAGGACACCCACCAACATCTCACCAACATTACATTTTTTAAAGCAAATATTTGTATGACAATTAGGTTGTGAATTACATTAATGTAAAACAAGAAAAGGTAATTTAATTTTAGAACATTTTCAATTTTATTTTTTTCTTAGAATGTACCCACACAAGCATAAATAAAATCTGTAAAAGGTTTTGGCTGAAAGTGAGCAATACATAATGGCCCAGCAGGCTAAATAGCATACATAAAGAAACAAATTCTGCTTAATCAAATAAACAAAAAAACAAACAAACTGAAAAGCAGAAGTTAAATCTCAATCCAAATTTTAAATCTGATAAAAGTATGTGGAGGACTATAATGCTGGCATACAAATGTACTTTTACCTCAAGCCCGAGAGGAAGCCAAACAACACTAAACAGTGAATGTATAGAGCAGTGAAAAAGAATATGCAATAAAACGCATACAGCATACAGATTACCCCTGGCCAGTGATGCCAAATGCTGACCTTTGCCTGAGAAAGTACATTTTTTTGTAGAACTTTTCTGAACAGAATCTCCCATGGAAGTTTTTTTTTTCCCATGGAAGATTTCAGGCCTAAGAACCAGGTGTGAGATATCCAATATGGCTCTATTAATAGGAGTTGTGTTTGTCCTCTCAAACCAATAAGACTGCATGAAGCAGTCTGAATAGAAAAAAACATGTACAGGCATGTCATTTGCTATGAGTAAGCTAAGGCATGAATGCCCAGAGAAGCTGAGGGTGAGAGAGAGAACCATAGAAGACAATAGGTCATTTAGTTAAAAAAACTTATTTCAACTTCCTCTATGCAAAACCTCTCCCAAATCTGATTTATATGTATAGAGTATTATCTCCATTATATGGAAAGTTGGCACCTCCCTGATGTTTGATGTACAATACCAACTCCATAATGTCAATTCGTATTGCTTCAGATCTCTGAAAGAAAATGTTTAATCAACTGTACATTATTTCACAGTATAACTTTATTATTTTCTGCACTTTTAAGATACTAAGGTGTCTGGTCATTTCGACTGGAGATAAACCTCGAAAGCTCTCTGACGCTCACGCGAGGCTGTGATGGTGTGGTACAAAAAATGTTGACAATTACTAAACGTTATTTTTTAGAAACATGTTTGGGCTGTGTTTTTGCAAATGCTCTGACTGTAGTTCCACCAATATTCTACTGTGGCAACATATGTGGAACACAAAAATGGAGGGATATGATGCTCTAGTCAGAGATAGTACAAGAAAGAGGTTGGGAGGAAAGAGAAACCAGAGATGCTCATGAATGTGTGTCAGATAGAGTTTTGAGGGCCAAACATTGACTAGAGACATGTCAGATGTCAAGGAGTAGTGTTGTTGTACACTGAGGGCACTGCCACAGTCCGAAAGTATTGATTTCCCTGCTTGTAGAAAGCCAGTAACTGTCATGTGGAGAGGCCTGACCTTGGAACAGGCAAGACAACTATTCCCCAATTCCCATCAGCCTGACTGAAGCTCAGAGCAATGTAGTCAAGACAACAACACAGCTCTGCTTTATGGCAGAGAGCGTGGGTTTATCTCACACCAGAGGAAGAATGAAGAAATAGAGAAAAACAGTCCACGCTATCCAGTTCCCCCGAGCTCTTCTTGGGCAGCCTTGAGTGTAGTTATCACAGTGTTTGAAATGACAATAGCTTGACTTAGACTTCTCTCTAGAGACTCAAATCTGGTATAAAATTCAGAGATAGACAGGAAGGAAGAGTGAGATGGTGAAAGGAGAGATAAAAGAGTTAGGTTAGGCTAAAGAAAAGGCAGCATAATGTGGGAATAAAAAAACTGAATAAGACACACAAACTCAGGTGTCTGCCCTTAACTATTATCATCTTTATCATAACAACTTCACTGATGACACTGATCATATTCAGTCATTACTTGGTATGTTTGACAGTTTTGAACTTAATTGGCATCACAAACAAACAATGCATTTACACAAGTACCATTACCATTTACCAGAAAGACCATGCTGGTTGAACCAGCACCAAACTAATGTTAGCCAGTGTTGTTACTATATAAAAATTATTATTTCCTTGGTACAATACCTAGGTTCAGTACTGGTATCCAATACTGAACCGACACCATAGCAAAAAATAAAACAAATGAAAAATAATTTATTAAAAGGTCACTGAACAAATTGAACACAAACTTCTGTTTTATTAATTAATTAAAAAACGCTGAAAACTCTGACCTGAACAGCATGTTGAGCAACAGCAATTCCTCCTCCTTCCTTTTATTAAAAAACATACAGCATTTATTAACCATTGTTAATTCTAGTTTATTAACAAATTGTTAACTTGATTACAACTGGATTTTAAAAAGTATTACTAAATATAGATGTTTGTAATGTGCAGGTTTTGTTTGTCTTTAATTTTGAAGTCTTGTTTTGTAGTTTATGTCCATGTCCTTTAGTGTTAACCCTTTAGTGTTGTGTCCAGGTGTTCCCTGTTCCCTGTCTTTGTATTTATACTCCTGTGTTCATACTCCTGCCATTGTCTCTTTCATTATTAAATGTATCTTGCTTGTTGGTTCATGGTGTTATAAAACATCATATCAGTTTACTATTAAGTACGTTTATTATTGTTTTAAAAAGTTGAAAAAATATTACTAAAGAACGAGTAACTGACCCTAAACTTTTGAATAGTATGTTAACATCCTATACATATACACAAAAAAAGAACATTATACCAACACCAGTAGTACCTGGTGGTTACTCCTAAGAAATCCAAACTGTCAGTTTAAACGGAGCTAAATGTTTTAGTCTCTTTGACACTGCCATTTTTTATTTTATTGTTTTTTTTTGTTTTTTTAATCATAAGGAAAGTAGAAGCAAATTGGCTGTGCTGTTACTGACTATTTTATTTGTCAACAGCAGCCCACAGGTAAAAGAAAAAGTCAGGACAGGGAATGCATATTGCCAATAAATTAGGCTAAGCTGGTAACAGTTTGTCTATATGGGCTGGTTTTCTGCCTCACACTATTTTCACCCCTCTCCTTCAAACACACAAAAACCCAGTAGTTATTTAAAAGGAAGTCTGTAACATTTTCATACTTGTATTACAGTCACATTAAAATATTTTCAGTTCCTCTCTCAGGCATTTCAATACCTAAGATTTTTGCTGTTCAACCAGATTTTGGCACATTTTGCCTTTCCTTTTTCAGTGAAAGTGGCATGCTTTGTCAGATATGGTAACCCATACCCAAAATGTGACCTTTGCATTTAACCAACCACTGGTGAGGAGTGAACACACACTGCAAGTTATGAACACACACACACGGAGCAGTGGGCAGCTATCACTACTTTGCTTAAGAGCACTTCAGTTGCTACCTGCCAGCACTGGAATCGAACCAGCAACCTTCTGATTACAAGCAGTGGACTGAACAGTTCTAAGTCTGGCAATCGTTCCTGATAAGTATTTCACAGCGCGATTAGCTGATATCGTTCAACACTGCTGGTGTAACACCTGTAACGATGAATATACAGTTGTTTACTTGTCAAATGTCAAGGTAACTTTTTGTTTCTGTAATTGATTTTAAAAGAAATCTCGTAGGTGACAGATACATGTCAAAAAGGTACTGATCCTCAAGTTAACCATCACAAGAAACTCAACTAATGCTCACAGGTAATTTTGATTTCAATAATAGTAATTTAATGAATCACTATAAAATTAGGTGTGCTGTAGGTTTTTAGAGGTTAATGTTTCACGGATGCCAAGGTGTTTATTGGTAACTGTGCAGTCATGAATGGTTAGAATCTTCTCGAAATAACTGAGGTTATGGGATAAGTTTAAATATGTGAAAATGAATGAAATTTTAAAGCATTAAGGAAAAGCATAAGCATATTATTGCATATCATCATCTTTCCAGTAGTGTCTACTGTGCTTACAGTGTTTCCAGTTCTACGTATATCTTTCTTATTTGCTGCCTGTTTGGCTGACCTGACCATTGCATCTTCTTGTTTTTATGGGTTTAATGTTTATTTCTATCTGCCCTGTATACATCTTCACATTCATTCCATGTTGCTGTCTTATCAAGCTCTAGGGTACCCATTGAGTTTTTCAGAGAGCCAGAAAACTAAGCATGCGCTACACAACTGAAAGCTATGGCTCTATGCACACTACAAGACAAAATTAACCTCTTATTTTTAGTTGTGTGTGTGCTCATAAGTGATCACGAGTTGGTATGTGAACAACAAGAATTTGCACAGAATTACAACAAAACGGCAGCTTTATGAAAAAAATTATTTTTCATAGAGCTGCCAATGGATTCAACTATTTGCTTTTTGTAATTAACACATTCAATTGCTTTAAAAAATGCCCTGTAATTATTAGGTGTGGTAGTTTGTATGCAGTATAAAAATATATTGTGTGTTCCCAGAAATGCAAATACAATAATGTAATATCTATGGTTAGTCCATTATTAATTTAATATTAGTCTATGCGTTCATTCACTGTAGTTCATGTTAAACTGATTATTAATTCAGATATTAGTACATTATTAGCCATGAACCCTTATTACCACAATACCACAATGCATACCACAATATATAACATTGTACAATAAAATGCTAATTTAATAATAAAACAACCTTTCTCACACCTAATTGACATAATCTTACTGTTTCAAAATTGCAGTTTTCTGCTGCTGTTTTAATAAGATATCTATGAATGATGGTGTATTACCTGTTACCTTATGACCTGACATTTTAGTTGTTGCTATGATGATTTTCACCATACAAAAAATGATATTACTTAATGTTTGTCACCTGCCATCTGGGTTTGATTTATAAATAAATAAACCGACCATATAAAGGTAAAAAAAAATAAAGGTAACAAGCTACAGTGGTAATACTTTACAATAAGGTTGTATTTGTTAGCATTAGTAAACTTATTAGCTACAAGAAAACCCTAAGAAACAGGGAGCAGTGAGGAAGACCTATGCTGGTACAATTGTTCATGTTAGTTCCATGTGCATTAACTAATGTTCCATGTGCAACTAATGTTTTAAATGACAGATACAATTTTTGATTTAAAAAAAACTAAGTAACTAAATGAACTAAGATTAACAAATGTTGAACATGTATTGTTTATTGGTAGGTCATGTCAGCTAATGCATTATTATGTCAGCTAATGTATGTTAATAAATACTGTACAACATTATTGTGAAGTTTTACTGCTATAGTCATAACTGTTAAAAAACTGTTAAAAAATTAACACATTACAGCAATTAAACAATACACATTACCATATATACAGTTCTATAAGCTTTACTGCTACATTGCATACTCCTTAAACATTGCATATTCTCATTAAAAATAATAATATAAAAAATAAAAACAATAGAGCACATTTTGGATAAACAAACAAAAACTGTCTATCAGTACAATTTAAAATGATTCCAACTGTTTAAATATGAAATTCTTATACATGCTAGACAAACACATACAGAATTGGTTTTACAGTTTATAATACACTACTTATTCTTACTGCGTAACTAGTGTGCACATAAAATAGTAACAGTTTCTTGATTAAAAATTTCACCTTCAATGCCTTTGTAATTAATTACTGAGGCCATTCTGAGGACAGCTGCTGCTCCAATTAGTCTGAAACGGACAATAATGTTGAATGTTCTGCATGTTACAGCTGTCACTGTAGCCTCTCCCTCAGGTGCTTGGTGCACATCTCTCCCTTGCAGTATAGACATGGTATGGGCCTACCGTGAGGCAGAGCCACCAACTGTCTAGTGACCTCTTGCTAAATTGTTAATAAAGCAAATGTCAGTAATATGTGAAATAGTATGAGTGAAAAAGAAGACTTACAGAGTGAATTCCAACTAATACCATAGCTGTTTGGTAAAATACAGCAATCTAGAAAGAAAAAATAAAGTGAAAAATATTAGGGCTTTCAAAGTTAAGGTACTGTATAAATGCATATGATGACTTAATATGTTTAACTAAATTTTTTAACACATATTTTTGCAGCTGACACATTTGACAATTGTACATTTAATTTTGTTTTTTTTAAAACTTGATTTAGAGATACAATTTAATTAGAACATGATGAGAGCTGCAGTGAACACAAACACAAGTCAGTAGCATTTTTCATTAAATGTAGAAAGACATTCTTTATAGATAATTTATATATAAATTAAACTTGAAAAGGCATTTAACAAAGGTAAAGTCACTTGTAGCCTTTGTATGGTGAAATTGAATTATCATTAAAGCTCAGCATGTTGAAATATTAGCCATGAATAAAATAAAATAATCAACAGAAACGTCACTACATATATCGGTGTAGTTTAAGATAAAGTTTTAGTCATATTGTTTTAACAAATTATTTAATGTTCTATATTTACATTTTTTAAGTATTTCAACAGTTTGCAAATATAAAAATACGGTTTCAAAAAACTACTAGTAATTACTTTCTCCTAAATAAGCAGGTGATTGTATTAACTACAAACTAAATACATTCATCATGATAAAATGTTTTAATTGATCAATATTCCAAAAGCAAAACAACTACAAAAGTATTGAGACAATGTACAAGAATGCAAAGCTCAAAGTCAGAAGTTATCCAGAGTAATTGCTGTACCTCCATTACATTTGCTCTTGCATGACTCTTACCTATATGAAGCAGAGTATTTTTTTATTGCCTTTTAAAAATGGTACTTTGCTTTGAGAGGATTGCCAAAACCCTAAAATTTGACATCAGCAGTCCCTTTCTTTAAAAAATCTGTCTGTGGCTGCCTTAGTACAAAACAGAATGTACTAATGTACTTGAAAGATCAGAGACACATAAGCTCAATATTAGTTGTTCTGTCTCAAAATCTAGTTAGCTGTCTACTGTCTACAAAGACAACATGCTAACAAGCAAAAGTGGCATTGTTCTCATAAACATCATTTGTGCTAAATTTAATTTTCAATTCAGTTTTATTTATATAGCGCTATTTACAATGCTACATTGCTTCAAAGCAGCTTTACACAAAATACTAAGATAAATTTAGAAATCAAAAAACAAATTGGAAAAAAATAAACAATTCAGACATTCTACACAATGTATGGTATTAAGGATACCAATATATGGTACTAAACAATAACGTGCAAACATAAGTAGCACACATGAACTTTAAGTAAATCCTAAAATAAAATACATCTTTTATCTCTTTTCTAGAATTTAAGCTTTTACATTGGAGGCATGGTTAAGAAGTCATGAAATGGCGTTAGATAAATAGTTCACTAGGTAATAATGCATAATATGCACTTCAAACTAATAAATGTACACATTATATAAGGAATGTAACATCAACAAATTCCTCTCATACAATAAATAGTAATGAGTTCTGAGGTAAAAGACAAAAAACTGAGGCTTACTGAGGACCCAAACTCTTTGTAAATGTATCATTTACAATCTTTACAATCAATATTGTATAAATTCACCCACACATAAGACTTCTAAAAATAAAAATTCTGGAGGTACAGATGAAATTTCAAGCTTTTATTTTTCTGCTTCTGATATTTTCCAATTAACATGCTTAATGCTGCATCATGTAAAAACATTGTTTTTTAATACCTGAAGAATACTTAAATGACTTCCTTTCATTATTTAAATGAAAAGTCAATTGGGATATCACAGACATGATAGTCATGTAAAAAGCATGTTTGAAGAAAACACTATATTTTCAACACCACTCACATTACAACAAAAAAATACAATTAAAAAATGTAATTTCTTTGTTAATTTTCTTGTTTTAATGTGATTTTATCTTGACGTTTTTAAATATTTCATTAGGGTAGATATTGTTATGTTGTCTTGTTATGTTTGCTATCTTCCAAACAAATAGATTTGCTATTTGTAGTTAAAAGTACTTGTTTGTTTATAGTTTATATAAAATAGGCAATTAGATAAAAATGAATTACAAGTAGCAAAACAAGCAAACAAACAAACAAGTACAAACCACTGATGTGCTAGAAATGCTGGAAAAAATAGATGGTACAAGGAAAAAATCTAGTGAGAGAACTTGATGTCAGAAACCAAGAGGTGGTGTTGAGGGAATTATTTTAATATAGTTTGTTAACATGAATATAAAGAAACTTGTGTACTTGTGTTTTTAGGTTAATAATTTGTATTTGTTTTTTATACAAAATGGGGGGAGGCCCCCATTAAAAGCAGTTAAAGCAGAACATAGCTTTGCTATCCACTTCACATTGCTTAACAAAGTAAATATTCCAAGGAGGTACCACATGTTGAGGTATGCTCAAAATTCAGCATATGCTGAGGTCTTAGATTTGAGGAACACCCACAGCATCAAAAGAATGTGTCCTCAGAGCATTCTGGCTGACTTAAACTCTATTAACAAGGAAAATTAAATTTTCAAACACATAAATAAGGAAAAAAGTGCAGTCTAACAACTGCCTTTGTTAATTCATTTCATGCATAACAAGATAAAGTGAATGTGGCAAGTCATGTTTGTGTGCTCAAAAGAAAAAGTTTGTTTTGTTTTTCTCTTACCTCAGCACATCTGAGAGAGATTTTTGGAACTATGGAGCATTGTCAAAACAAAGATGGCAGAAGAGGGACTGGGCCCGAGAAGGAAAGAGCCACTAAGGCAGCTGGAAACTTAGACTGTGTGGTTTCCCCCCCTCCGCCACCTCCAACCCCCCACCCCCCAATACAACTGCATTCACATGTGCCTAATTTACTCTCTCAGTATGTTTACTCTCTTTTTCTCCTGTTCTCTCACTCGCTCTCACAGGAGACTGTCACAGCTGGTTGTACTTATAGCCTTCTGTGGTAACGTGTGTTTCATTAGCCTTGGACGTGTGTTTTGCACCAGATCTAGTCATGTTATTGTTAGGATGTGGTAAAATTATAAGTATGGGATGCAGCTTTAGGGGAGAGGTAGAGCATGGATGGAGGTTAGAGCTGATGCTTGGGGAAGTTGGGGGGATATGTGACTCGTTAACTCTGAGCCACTGCTTGTTTCTCATGACTGTGTAGCAATAAAAGGTCTGCCACAATTTGTAGTGCTAATGACTTAATACTGCACAGCCTGGAAGACATACAAACATTCATCAATAGCTTTATAATTGTATTGGCCCATCTTAGTCGAATGAAACAGACTATTGTAGGTTCCAGGGAGTGGGTGGTAATTTTGTTGGGTCAATGCAGCATGGCAATCAAATCATTGGCAAACATTCCCTCTTGCATATGTAAAAACAGACCTCCCTATAGCATAACTCTTAATCTTCAGTTTCACTAAATTAATCAATATGGTTATTTAAATTAGAAACAAGTTCTTCTGCTGCAGATCTACTTTTTGAAGGAAACTTGTAAAGGGTACTTTGTATTAAATATGTATTAATATGTATCTGTTTTTTAAGGATTGCAATGTAAATCATACGTATAGCCCACAATTTTAGCAGTTAGTGTGTGTCAATATCACAAGTAAATGTCACACGTTGTGGTTGTGAAGCATGGTCCCTGTGCAGAGAATGACAAGTGAAACGCAGAGGGTTTTTTTTTACAGAAAATGAAAGTTGTACATTGTCAGACAAGTGTGTTATTAGTGATTATAGAATTTTACAGGTCTAAGATGGTCCAGACTATGCAGTTGGCTAATATTGTTATGCATTTAAGCAGAAGTAATGATCATCCCAAGTCTTTGCAGAGGTTGGCATCATCTCTACACAGTGGTAGTTCATCTGAAGTCATCTTAAGATGCTAAATCCATACTGGAGCATTATTTAGTGTTTTTTTTCTGATGTAATGGGAATACAAGGTTATGAGATGAATTATGTAAATGCTTGGCTAAAGAGATGTGTCTTTAATCTAGATTTGAATTGTGAGAGAGTGTCTGAGCCCTGAACAGTGTCAGGAAGGCTATTTCACAGTTTAGGAGCCAAAAATGCTTTATGTCCTGACTTTGTGATTCTCAGAACATGACAGTTAGCCAATGTAGAGATGATAAAATTGGTGTTATATGATCACATTTCTGTATCTGGTAAGGACTCTAGCTGCTGCGTTTTAAACTAACTGTAGCGTGTTTATTGAGCATGCTGAACAACCACCTACCAGAGCATTATAATAGTCCAGTCAGGAGGTCATAAATGCATTAACTTGTTTTTTTACTTCAGGAACAGACAGTATGTTCCGCAGCTTAGCAATGTTTTAAAAGGTGGAAGAAGGCTGTTTTTGTAATAATTGCGATATGATTTTCAAAAGGTATATTGTTTTCTAATATAATACCCAAGTTTTTGACTGTGATGGCTGCAGTGATAGTACATCCTTCATTTTGAAAATTGTATTCTAGAAGTTTCTGTTTACAGGGTTTGGTCCAATAAGTAGAATCTCTGAGAAGGGAAAAGAAAAGGGAAAGACTGGTCATCCAGTACTAATAATAATACTGTCAAGAGGCAGCATGCATATTGAGAATAGCAGAGGGCCTAAAACAGATCTTTGTGGCAGGCCATAGTTTACTGGTGTTAATTTAGATAATCCCCCTGTTAAATTAAAAAAATGCTTACTGTCACCTAAACCACTGTGAAGCCTGCTCCGAATACCAAATTTTATAATCGATCTAAAAGTATGTCTAATATCTATGTGTGTCAAATGCGGCACTAAAATTAAGTAAAACTAGTAGTGAGATGCAGCCTTGGTCTGAAAATCATGTTCAAATCAGTTCAGTTTCTATGCTATGTGGCCTGATTCCTGATTGAGACTTTTCATAAACATCTTTCTTCTTGAATAATGAGCACAATTAAGTGGATACAATTTTTTCTAATATTTTAGACTTAAATGGCATATTTAAAAAGGGCCTGTAGTTTGCCAATTTGTTTGGATTTAGCTGTGGTTTCTTTATGAGAGGCTTCATAACTGCCAGCTTGAAGGGTCTTGGGACATAGCCTAGACATAGAGAGAAGTTAATAATATTGAAAAGAGGTTCTTCAGCTACAGGTAACATCTCTTGTAGTAGTTTAGTTGGTATGGGGTCTAATAGGCATAAGGAAGGTACAGTTGGAATGATACATTTATTTAGGTCTTCTTGCCTTATGTTTGTAAAGCACTGAAGCTTTTCTTGAGAGGCACTTATTATTGAGGGTCTCTTATCTTTAAACTGTGGTCTGATAAAGAGAGTGTGACGGACTATCATTGAGCTTCCCTCCCTCTGAGCTATCTGTCCTTCTATCTATTCTGTCGACATTCCAGTTTTCGCATTCTCTTCTGTATCAATGTAATGCATTTGATCTATTTAATAGATCATCAAAAAATCTAAAGTTGGCATTGCATCATGCAGACTCTCTCACACACAAACACACACACACACACAGTTTTAGTAAAACAGTTACAGAAAATGTTGCTGCAGTATTTGCTTTTGGTGATTTCTTTCTTTTTCTTTTTTTTTGTACATTTCAAATTAGTCATACAAACAATCTGAAGCAAATACATTCTTGTAATGAATATCCATAGCAAATAATTAAGAAGTGAAATTAAAAAGATTAAACAATTGTTCTTTTGTGTTTTTAGTGATAATAGAGAGTTTGCAGGGATAAGATCAGATAATAGTCCAGGAGACCCAGAGGTCTCAAATGTGCCTCTACACATCATCACTCATCCTCCCTCAGGGGTCTACCTAGGTGCAAAATACCTTTATTTCTGACTAATGCTACTACTGTGGCAGTGTGAAGAGCTCCACATTTAGTCCACATTGTCGACTATTTAATTGTATGCAGGACTATGTCCAGTTTACTCAAATATTGTTTGCTTTCCTGCACATGTTCTGTGGGGTAATCAGATCAGGTGGCAAAGCCTTATCAGGGGAAGACTGATAAGAGTTGTAAGATGGTAAGAGTTGTAAGATGGTGTATAGTGCATGCTTGGTTTAGCATTATGATTGGAATAGATAGATTACAGAAAGTCTAGAAGAAAAACATGATAATAACGAAATAATAACAAAACAAAAAATAAAAACAAATAATAACCTGAAGCATACTTTTATAATAGGACAGAAAGAGTTAAGTCCAGAAAGACAAAAACCTGGAACCTGCTATGTTTTCAGTCTTTTGATACTTGAAACTTTGTAAAAGATCATGAGTTAGTGGAACAAGACTCAAGTTCCTGGGATTTGAAGGGAAATTTGTTCTACAGACTTATAATGTACAGATATGTTTCCCTGGCCCAATTCCTGTACACTCAGTAAACTAATACAAGCCAAATGTCTTGAGAGTTCAGACTGATTTGAGGCCTCTGTATGTATGATTGATAGGGAGTATTGTTTAATATTTATATTTGATATCACAGACATCAATATTCTATTTTTAAGTACAAAAGTTGCCAGATTCAAAAAATGTTAAATATGTAGAAGTGTTTTAATAGATTGTTAAATTCATTTTGCGTCAGTTTTTTCTTTAACATTTCTAAAAGTAGCTTTGTTACTAGCAGTTCTTTAATTGCCTTGTCTATACAGTTTTGCTATACTAATTCCTATATGTGAAAAATAGCTTCAAGGTTTCAATGAAGTGTAATAGGACATCCTTCTTTATCTTTGTAATTTCAAAAACATGTTTAACAACCACTTTCACTGCCTGAAAGAAAGTGCATGCTCCCCTGAGAACTTGAGTGAGGTATGTGAATTGGCATTGTCCAAAGAAGGCCTGTCCACCATCTGGGCCAGGAATGTGCAGGCCTAATCAAAAGGATTGACAGAGGCCTCTTTTTGTCTGAATGCTCTGTGCCTCCAGATAGCTATAAAACACCTGGATCAATCAGCGGGTGACAGCATAGAAACAACGAGGTGGAGGGAAAGAAGATCAGTCAATGGCAGAAGCGGCTTACCTCCCTCCCTTGTCCTAAAGCGGCTGCATGCTCCCCTCCCTGTGCCCCTCACTCCAGCACTTTGATAACAGTTATGTCTCTGGATCTTGCAGCAGGCTGTCACTGGTTTGATCTGTGTCAGCTAAGGCTTTGAAAAGAGTTCATAAGGTCCTCATTGGTCTAAACAGTCACCCTTGACTTTTCTTTGTCTTTTGTTTCCGGTCAGTGTTCAGTCTGCACATCTTTTACTGATGCTCAGTTGCCTCATGTTTAGCTGAACATATTTGCTTTGTGAAAAACGATTGCAGAACCATACCTAAACCAAAAAGGACATTGCTTAACAGGCCATTAATGTTCAGAGAGACTTTTTTTTCTTTCATCAAGAATTATCACAAACATGTTTCAAACATGCATCACCAGATGATTCCCATAATAGTAAATAACACCCATTAGTTAACTCAGTGAGTTATAGAACAAGAACAGAAAGAAAACAAAACAGAAAATTATAAATGCAAGCAGCAATGATGGGCCCAAGCATTACAGTGCAATTGCCACCTGCTGCTTCTCAGAAAACGATTAATAGTTGTCACATGCATTTAATACCGAAAATAACTGAGGACTATTTTAAAATCTGTTCTGGGTTTTTTGTAGGTGACACACTTCCCACTGCCAGTTGGTGGTGCTATAACCGTGACTTACAATAGCCACGTCATTATGATCAGCCCACAACGCCAAAAATACTTTCCAAGTTTGATGTAGATCACTTAGTGCATATAGAAGATATGAGACACTTCCTGTTCCATTTATTGTCATAAATTGATTGCCTTGCCATGGCAACACCATTTAAAATATTAACAACACATTCACAGTTTCAATGTCTCTTCTTTTTTTCAGACCAAGTATGAAGCGACTTGGGTAAATTTAAAAGAACTGATTTAAATGCGGTTTCAAGTGACATACTTTCTTCTGCCAATCAGTGGCGCTATGACTGTAACTGAATATAGCCACATTTATGTCATCAGTCCCAAGGACCAAACATACAGCAAAACCTAACCCTAACAACCCTAACATACAGCTCAAATTTGAACAAAATCATTCAACTCAGGCAGCAGATATAAGATACTTCCTGTTTCCATTTTTTGCCATTAATTTATTGCCTTACCAAAGCAACTTCGTTTAATATATCAAAAATCCATTTGCAAATTAGCGTCTTCAGTATTTTGGCATGTTATTTGCCAAATTTGGTGACAATACCATTAATCCCCTAGGAGGAGAAGTTAAAAATTCAGAGCCTGGAATTCACAAAAAATCCACATACAATCCAAAATGGCCAACTTCCTGTTGGTCGGAGCTAATTGATGTAATTAATGTTGTCCGGCTTGATGAGACTAATATATGTACTAAGTTTGGTGACTGTAGCCGAACCTAACTTCACACACTAGACAAAAGAGGCACTATATAGCCCCCCCACCATGCTAATGTCTAACCTTTTTCCTATGCCTAAAGACTAACCACTATGATGTGTGTGACCCAAATTTCATGCCATTTTAAACATGTTAAGCACCTCAAATACATCTAAGTGTTGCATCTAAGATTGACACATTACCAATATTTAAGGATATCACATCCTTTTACAGCATTCCTGCAGCATATCAATGTCATTAGCCCACCACACCAAACGTATTTGCAATAGTGTGATGTAAATTGCTTAAAGCATTCTGTAGTTTTTAAAGACCTTTTTCCATTTTCTCGTCATAACTTTATTGTCTCACCATGGTAACACTATTTGAAATATCAAAAATACATTTGCAATTTTGAATCTTCAATGTTGGCATGATGCTCACCAAGTTATGAAAGTGACATGTTTTTTGTCAGTTATGGTTACCCATAACCGAAATGTGACCTCTGCATTTTACCCATCCTTCGTGAGGAGTGAACACACACTGCAAGTCGTGAACACACACACACCCGGAGCAGTGGGCAGCTATCCCTGCAGCGCCCCCGGGAAGCAATCGGGGGTTAGGTGCCTTGCTCAAGGGCACTTCAGTTGCAACCTGCCGGCGCTTAAATCGATCCAGCAACCTACTGATTACAAGCCTAACTCCTTTACCAGTACACCACAACTGCCCCCACCAAGTTACTAAGGCAATCACATGAAATCCGTAGGAGGAGTATTTAAAAGTTCATGGCATGCACTTTTCAGGGCTTTACACTTTTAGTGCTTGGGCCCTAAAAATAATGCTAAGGCAAACAACAGGGCCCTTCACACTTTCAATGCCTGGGCCCTAATAATAATAATAATCCAAAGAAAACAATATGGCCCTTTCCACTTTAGTGCTTGGGCCCTAACAAGAAAGTTTTCTATTTGCACCTGTTTCCAACATGGATGGCATGACAGCCCAGGCTCTGAAAAGCGTGAAAAGTGTATTTTATGACAGACATGTTTTTGTCCTGCATACCTTCGCTGTGCATTTCTGGATTAAAAAAATAATATTAAAAATGTATATTATTAAATTACATGGGTTGCAGAGAGGACAAGACTTTTTTCAGTGTTTGGCAATGAATTGATTTCAACAAGTTTTTATGTGTGAGGCTATTTTGTATAGTAGTAGTGATAGTTTTTTAGTTTTAAATAGTTTTAAAAGTAACACAAAAAATAGTTAGAGAAAAATAATGCTTTTCAGATGCAGTTTCAGCCTAAAGCTAGGAGGGATATTTTTTTTTATCTCTGCAACAGAGCCGCCACCATTTGTCCTGGGCAGTGGTGGACAGTAACTTTGACTTTGTTACTGTACTTAAGTATTTAGGTATCTGTACTTTATTAAAGTATTTATACTTTTACTTTAACACAGTCCAAAGCTTAATATACTTTTTAGTCCATTGCATTTAATAAAACATATCCTTCCTTGTCATTTGGAATCTAAAAATTGACGCTTCAAGAAGCATTTCTTTTTTGTGAACAAATGAATTCATTTTAATGAACCATTTAAATCAATTCACAAATCACAATAAACGAGTCTCACTGATTCAATGATTCAGTCAGAACGAGTCTCCAGTTTTCATGTTTATTCAAAATGAGCCATGAACCAAATATTGAGCATATGCATTACTAATGGCAAATTTTAGTATTGATTATTGTGACATAAATGTAAATCATATTTAGATCATAACTGAGAGTATGTGAATGTGCTGTAACAGAAAATACTAAAATATTGCATTGCTAATATTGTAAACTCCACTAGGTCCTTTACAAACAGCTTTATTTAAACCCTGGTTAAAATATGTATAAATTTATTCGTAAATTCCATGTAAGCATATCAAAGGTGAATGTGGCTATGAAAAGTTGTTATCAATGGAATAAAAATAAAGAACCATCACCAATGTCTAATAATGTATAACAAACACATTAACCTCATTGTCATCACTTTATAAAAGTTTAAGAGCATTAGAGCATATTGAAAGCATATTTCTTAGCAGGCTGATTATAGTATTTATTTTCTCCTTCCCTATTCTTTCTGGACAAATATGTAGAACAAAAGAAACATACCAAAACCACAAGCATGCAGGCTTTTTGGCCATTATAGTCTACAGATTCTTTTTAACTAAAAATCACCCCTAAATGTAGGGTAGACAGTTCAAAGACAATAGCAATAGCAACCTAGTTTTGAAAGCATAAGAACTTACCCTCCCTTCAGCGTGCTCTCTAAAGCATCCTCCAAACCTCCTTCAACACATGAACGCATACATAGTTTGACAGGAAAATAGATCATCCCATCATTGTATCCGGACCAAAAACAATGATTGCGACATTTTATGGTCCAGTGCCTTCTACAGAAGATGTATATTTATGAAAACATTATTGTCAATTCTGCTATATGTACATACTGAGGATTGAAATTCCTGTTAAAACACAGAAATTGTGTTGAAACATAAACATAACACATAAGTAAAATATTTAAAAAATAAGTATAGATAAAAATGCTACAACAAAATATAAAAATGAATACAACAAAAATAATACACTATGTACAATGCTTCATATAGCAAACAGTATGCAAAAGAGAAAGCAGCAAATTGTAGAAGTGGCTAGAGCATTGAGAATAGGTGTGTTTGTATGTTAGGTGTTTGTATGTTTTGTATGTGATTTGGTGTGTGTTTGTGTTGGGGTGGGTGGGGAGTTCAGTGCATCTGGGGGAAGAGGACAGAGAGGGAGGAGAGTTCAAGTTCTTGACACCCTGTTGAATGAAGCTATTCTTTAGTGTAGTGGTTTGGGCCTGGAGGCTCTAAAACTTCCTCCAAGGTGGCAGAAGACTAAAGAAGCCATGTGGGGGTGGGTGGAATTACCCACTATGCTGAGAGTTTTCTGGGTTAGTTGGGTTTGAGTACATGCAACAATGTTATGGACAAACTACAGAACTGTGTATGTGGATCTTGTTTGGCTCATTAATACTTGTACATAATATTAGTACATAATATTCTTGTACACTGTCTTGTCTTTAAATTAATGTTTCTGTCTTTAGTAATACCACACACAGTGCTGTAACCTATATCGCTGCTCTTTTTGTAAGACATACAAAATGTCTCAAGTTACATATGTAACCCGGTTCCCTGAGACAGGGAACAAGATGCTACCTCATGACTTGACCCTATAAGAGACGTGCTTTAAATGCGCCGGGTCTTAACACACGTGAAATCATGTCTATTTATAGACAGGCCAATGTCTTGTGTGTTTTGCGCCATGTAACCTTTCAAAGGCGCCTGCAAAATGCATCATCCATGACTGATGCCATGACTAAAGTATGGCAACGCAATGCAGCATCTTGTTTTTATATCTCAGGGAACCAGATTACATACGTATCCTGAAACGTTTCCTTTTGAGGGAACTCAATGCTGCCTCATGGCTTGATGCTACGGGGAATGTTATTGAGAGAAAGGCCTGCCCCAGATGCTGCGAAACATCACAGACAACATCAGAATCAGAAGGAGACTGTCAAGCCAGTAGTGCTTGAGCACCTGGGGTTGAATTCAAGTCTAAGCTGTAAAATCTAATGAAACTGTGTGGATAGGACCAGCCTGTCACATCACTTAGGGATATTTCCTGGTCCGGAAACACCTGAAGCACCACTGGGTGACTGACAGTAACAATTAGGAATATAGTCTGGTCCAGGGTGCTTTAACAAAGCCAGGGGGAAAATCCAAACAGACAGGGTCTACAGAAAGAGCTTGTACCCACTTGAGCGATATTAAAGCTAATATTAGAGCTACATTGAGAGTCCGAAATTTATCTAGGGCTGACTCTAGGGACCTGGCTGACTCAAATGAAGCCTGTGATAAGCTCCTTAAGACTGCAGTAATGTCCCAAAAAGGGATCTGTGTGCGACAGAAAGGCTACAAGAAACATCAGCCACATAAACCTTGAGATCCTTTCAGCCAAATTTGTACAATGACATCCAGCCCCATTGGAGCTAAGCGAGTAAGGCTGAACCAGATGGGAAAATGGGTCAACTCCTTGGAGGTGAACAAATCCACTTCTGCCCGGCCATACCTCTACCAAAGCACTCCAACACTTGTGGACCACTCCCTGGGTCTCAGCCCCTGTCTGGACAGGATATCTGCACCCAAATTTGCATGCCCTGGGATGTACATCACGCTGATGGAGAGCAGTCTGTTTTCTACCCAGAGCAGGATCTACCCCCTCCCACAGACCACAGACTGGGCAGCCATCAAGAACCACACCCCAGTAGTAAGAAAGGCATTCGTCATAAAATTCTTATGATGAGATGGTAT